>VWYI01039537.1:24649-57156 GCA_013399455.1 Anthoscopus minutus | reverse complement strand
ATTTTCAAAAGCCACTTCATAAATTCTCTGCTGAACTTCCCTTTTGCCCTCAGAAGAAGGGCTCCTTCATTATTATGTTCATAGTATTCCTGCCACATTCATTCCTCCTTTTCTTTCTGTAACTATCCTGTAAAGGCTAAAGGATCCACATCTATAAATTTAATTTAGAAGTGGTTAGTCTCCCAGGTATGATCATTCCCTAACACAGAGTTCTTACATTTCACCTATGCTTCAGTTAACTGGACTTCTTCTGATGCACATGCAAAGTGGATTCTGACATATTTACTGTACAAGTAACTTCATCACTGAGGATGACTCCTCTTAGACCACAGCTGTTAGTGTTGGTAGGAGTACCACAGCTGTAATTTATTGCTGGTACAAATGAGTGGGCCCACAGATTTACTCCTGGAGGAGTATTTGTTTCTCTACTGTTGTTGCCTTTGGAGATGGCAAAGGTTGGTATGGGATATTCCCTTAAACCTTCCAATCTGACACTGCAAAGTCATATTTTAAGTAGGGATTATTTTCCTGTCCCAGCTGGATAAGACACCACAGTTGTTAGACCAGCAATTCAGATATTTCAGGTCACCATGAAGAACATACAACAAACCTCTTTAAAGCCACAGTGCCTCCTTCTGAAATGCTGATACTTCAATGACCCTACCAGGATATGGTCTCGTGGTTTCAAAGCAGTAGGCTTTCCAGTTTGGAAAGCCCCTGTTTTTTCACAATCGATTTCTGTGTGCATTTACTTTGTCCCTGCAGTGACACAAGCCCTTCTGTATTTGCCAGACTCTAGTATCAACCCTAGCTTCCACTAGCTATGGAAAGGATACAATCAGTAATCCTGCTACTAACAGCAACTTGCCAGGCCTCATTTGTTTAATGGACTGGAAAAATGCACACAGCTACTGATTTCCTTCATTTGCTGTCAAAACTAAGGTCAAAAATAATCTCAGGAGACCCCAAACTTGACCTTTTCAAAATTCTATGCTTGTCAAATTTTACTGCAGAAGATGAATTATCAATGCAAGCAGTGGGAGAGCAATAGCTCGATGTGTTCAGTACCTCGCACTGATTCAGATGAAGGGACGTTTGCATGTCAGCCCAAATCAGAATCAGAAAAGAGGGTGATCTGTCAGTGCTGCTCACAACAGACCTGCCAGCTTCTGTCCAAAATGGACCTATTCCATTAGCATTTCTCTGAATTAATTCTTCACTTTCCATGTGCAAGAGCAGTAAGGCACACAGTAAAGTAATGCCATCCGAATTGCCTACCACTCCTCTACAATAAGGTTTGCTTTTAAAAGACTCTTACAGGCTCTATTCATTGTGGCAAAGAAAAGAGAATTGTGCAGGAAACCTATTTCCCCCCAGGAAAGGAGTGGACCATAGTTTCATTCCTTAACATTATAAATTACAGGGAGATTTTTTGCCTTTTTTGTGTTTGTTTGATTTGGGTATTTTTGTTGCTTTTTGTTTGAAAGGTTAGAAAATGCTGTGGAGATTAATAACATCACTGTCATTAATCATAACCCACCAGAATACATATTTCTACAATAAGGAGGCAGTATTCTCAGTGGGAGATTATTTTGCTGGAGAAGAGAAATTATTTAGGAAATAGCCATGCCTGGGTCAACTGACAGAAAGCAATTAAAGCTTTTGCCCAGCATGTAGGAAAAAGGCAATAGTATAATTGACTCATGGTACTTTTTGAAATAAACCAGTAAGCTAATGCACAGAAGACACAACTCTGATTACTTGTGTCAAACTATAGTTAGATCCTGGAAAAGAAAATGATAGCAAAGAAATACAGCAAGACTGAGGTAGGTACAAAGACCCTGACATCAGTGGCAGATTAGACAGCTAGACTGCAGACCACTTAAAAATAATGATGCAAATATATTTACCATAGCATGTGAAAATATTTCATATTTTGATCTCAGTCTCAGGTGTTACATATTCTTTTTACTCTGGGCGTGTGCATGCATGAAGGAATCAACACAGATATTTTATAAACAGTCTACACTTGTGGTCCATGTGATACAAAAGCAGTAGAAATAGAATATAATTTTCAAAAAGTGTTACATTCTGAATCTAAAAAACAAGCTCATAGATACCTATATGGAGATGCTGTAGGGTTTTGAGAATCTTTTTAGAGTTCACAGACAGTCTGGAATCCATAATGCATCTTTTCAGTGGATACCCATAGAGACAGCAAAATAGAGAATGCAAATTGAGGTGTTATTCCACTAATTTTTGTTGGCAGGCCAGTGGCACCTGCTCTGGAAAGTCAGAAGGTGAGTACATGATTTAATCCAGAAAAGGTGTCAGTCAAACTTTTCCTTATAACAACCATTTTATGCCCATGCTCAACTAGAAAGAAAGACTGAGGGAAAAAACTAAAGCAAACAAACACAATTTGACTCAGCTTGCAGCCTCTGCAGTTTCATCTCAGCGTATCATTTGTTGTTTGTGGCATTTAATTATATTTCTAGGGCTTTGATGATCATTTAAAAAATAATAGTACAACTAAATTAAAATGTATAGTTCTACTGGCTGATCTATGCTTCTGATCTATATGGCTGATCTATGCTTCTGTACTTTATATTTCCTGCAAAGCTTTCAGGCAACAATAAAATGCATTTTTTTGGCACTAGTGGAAATAAGTGACGTTAAATATTGTCTGGAACAAGAGACCAGTGATTTTCAATTAACATTAAATAGGATGCTGTTTAATATCAATTGTTATTAAATGAGAGAATTAGCATTAAATTAAAGCTAATAGCATAGGCAGTTTTCCATTAAGCAAGCCAGTATTAAGTGTATTCAATCTTTTACAGTACCCACTATTCCATTTCCTCAGCTGAAAGACGTTTCTTGATAAATAGGGATTTATTCAGTTTATGCCACTTCAGCTACCAACTTCATCTGATCTCTATCATAAAAATTCAGTGGATAAGGCCTTCTTGCAAATTTTGCTGTGAATTAGTTCTATGGCTCCTGCTAACTAATTGTCCTATTGTCCTGTTTTGGAATTTCTTTTTGATTTTTGTTTTTCTGTGAGCTTCAGCTCACACGTACCATTAACTATTTTTTGCTGTACCACAGGATGAAATCATCGCGTTTGATGCTTCTCCAATTTAGATGAAGGCCAACAGCTGATATTAATGAAAGAGTACTGCATGACGAAGAAACAAATGCAGAAAAAATGCTTGATATTTAAAAAAATTCTCAGAATATACTCCTCATTATAGGAGCTGGTAGCTTCTAAGACTCAGGAATCATTTTTTAAAATGAGTAGTGCATGAATCAAAAAACAGTCATGTCAGGATATTTATTTACTTTCTGCTGGCTGAATAATAAATAGATGTTGAGTTGCATGGTGGGAGGGTGCATGCCACGAGTTTTACTCAAACAGGAAACCTAGGAGGAATATGTGTGTTGGACCATATCTGAAACCTACATGTTTGGAAGGAGATGAGAGAGTACCAGACAAGTCTGTACCTCTGAGAATCTGAAGCTCCTCTGAAAACTTGTTTGCTGGGTGTGTTAGGATACAGATTGAAATCTGAATTATTCATACCCAAAGAAGACATGGATTTTCTTTTTTAGTCACTAGATGGGCCTTAAGTTATAGTGCATAACACCTCTTGGAACTCTGACTCCCATCTCCTGTTGTCACAGAGTTCATGTTCTCAAACTCCTTTAACAACTTTATCAAACTAACATGAAAGTTCGCATGGCTAACATGTGAAAGTCTCACAAAAGCAGCAGCTGTGTCTGGCTTCTTGAGTTAGGAATTCAAATATATTCCCAGAAGGGAACCAGAGACATAGGTGATGTATTAATGGAATCTAAGTATAAATATACTTACATTTTAAAAGAAACTCTTCATTTTTCTCACCTAAATATGAGGTGTTCCAGAGCCTAAAATGTATTTTTAAGTGAGTTTCTGAAAGCCTCAGCCTGAATGTTCTCACATAGATGAGCTAGTTTACCTGCAGTAAGAAGCAATTCTTGCCATCTAAATGTATAAACATTTAGTCTTGCTGAATTGTCTCCAAAGAGAAAACAGAAAAGCATTTTAGAGGAATTCTGTGCAAAACAACTTGTCCTGTGTCTGTGAAGTGGCAGCATGTTAGAAAACTGGTGCAACAGTTTGATGGGTTTCCATGGAAACTGCTAGGCTTGAATGCATGGGTGCACAAGCAAGCTTGCCAGGTGCCCGTTATTGGTTCAGAGGAAAGAAAAATTTCATTTCCATGACAGCCATAGATTAGCTCTTTCTAAATCTCTTTCTAAAGTGATGTACTTGCAAAAATAGATAAGCGCCTACCAGACTAAAATTTGTTTGTGCTTTATACAGCAAACTGTGTAATTTGATCTCCCCTTGAAAATGGCCAGATTCAGTTTCTGCCCATTGAGCGTTTCACCCAAGAGGCTAGGTACCTTCTGCTGCAAGGTAATTCTATGGGGAAAAAAACATGATAACCCAGCAGGTAGGATGAAGAAACCAAAATTGAAATGGAAGAATTATTCCCTCAAAGAGAACCACACAAGCATTTTTGACACTAGTGAGATATGTAATAGAATAAACCAAAAATAAGGCTTATTTGATAATCCTTTACATTCACTGCACTTGTCTGCTGGGCTGTTTCTAAAAATCTGAACATAACTAGGCCAGTCAGCTACTGCAAATCACTATTGCTTTGATGAAATGAGTGTAATACAGAAAACTTCTTTAAACAGGAGATAGAACAGCATTCTTCAAAGGGCAGATATAGTTTAGGACCAGGGAAAAGACTGAATTGTACCTGGTGCCTCTTCTGTGCCTTCTCGTTGTGAGTCTGCTGGCTTTTTCATTTACTCTCTGAGCACAGCTTTGGACTAAGCAATGCAAATACCAGAATGTCACTGTCACACCAAGCTAGAAAGGTGATGAACAGCTCAGGAGATAATGGCAATGGGGTTTAGGCCTCTGAAAAATTATGTAGGAAAATCCTTTGGGATCCAACAGGTAAGAAGTCTTTCAGATGCCGCTTTAAAATATTAGTAGTGTCTGTATAAAATGAAACAGAAAACAATTCACCAGTTTCAGCTGACAAGGAATTTAGTTTTATATACAGTGCAATACTCAGGGAAGAGAAAAATGGGCTGTATAGAAGACATGTAAGAGGAATTACAGAGATCTTGAAGCATTTGGCCTAAGTCCAAAGAACACAGTGCAAGGGTAAAAACTCAGATGTTTTGCTGTTTTGCTTAGATCCATTAATTTCTTGCACAGCTGGAAGTGAAAACCTTGCCAGTACAAAAGATTCTTCTAGTACTCAGAGTTTCTGAGAAAACCAACTTTTCAACAGACTGCTTTCAGGTATTGTCCTCTGGGAAACAGATCTTGTGCATCCACGCACGTGGAGAATGTAATTACATCCCTGGAGCTTGCTTCTCTGAAGGGAGTCTACACCCAGGGCACTTACAAAAGGCAACAAAGACAACTCTGTGACTTACTGAGCCTAAAGAAATCTTATAACTACTTAGGCATATTCCTACTCAAGCCAGAGCAGCCTAGCAAGTCACCAAGATGTCCATCAAGACACCACTGAACAAAAACTAAGGACTTTTATGAATAGACTCTCTGAGCTCTCTCATTGCCCAGAAGGGGCTACTCTTACACAGCTGTTAGATAATTAGCTCAGATTTTGGAATCACTATAACTATCAATATCAAGCCTAATAATCAGCTATCAAGCCTCACCTATAACAAGTCCAACAATTTGGAAGAATTTTTTAATGGACCATTAGGTATATACATATAATGTCTTTGTACCCTTCTCAGCTAGAGTGAAGACAATTTTTCAGTCACTTAGATTATTCATTACACTCAAATTCAGATGTCTAAAATACCTGTATGTATTTACCTGTGGTTCAAATGTCTGAAGTCACAACATAGTCATGAAATGTTTAGGGCTTGTCCATTTGTCCACACACTGCTGCTTCTGTTATCCTATGATATCCTTCCTGACTTTCATTGATGTGCTGAAAAGGGTTCCTTTGTGTCTTGTGTCATACCTACCAGTGCAAAGACAATACTTCAGGTACCTTAAAAGAATTTCTGCAGGTCATGTATTTATAAAAAAGTTAAATGAAACACCAAGTCTGGTCTGATTAGGATGGGTACTCATGTGCCAAACTCACACAAAGATCTCGCCTTCACATTTCTAGAGCAGGTGTCTACATTGTGAAGCTGAATATCACCCTCACTTCCAGCCACTCTTTCTAAACCATGCATAATCTTTATGGGTCTCTTTTCTTGACACCAAATGGTATCTCCAGCATGAAGTATTCATGTCAGCAATAAGTAAGTTTAAAGAGAATATGTATTCTACACAGTAGTCTCCTAATTTTATATGCATATGGCTTTATAGTAACTCAATGATACCTGTGTAAAAAGACCAGGAGCAGAGAGATTAACAGAAATACTCAATGGAAGCCTCTGCCCAAATATTTTTTTTTTAAATCCTTACTTGCTGTTTGAAGCACAATTTCTTTTCAGAACCCATGGGTCTTTCATAAGGTGGGTTACCATAAAGAAGAGGGTAACTTTAAATGTTGATCTCAGCCTTTCTTAAGGGTCCAGCTAGGAGTCATTCAGCGGGGTAGCTGCTGAGACACTACTTCTGTTGCCAATGGGTCACTTGTGTTTTGGGAGTAGAGAAGATTGAATGAATGTTATCAACACGCAGAGGACAGCTGGCAGAGGTACCAGTGAGCAGTAAGAAGCAGCCTGTGAGCCCCATACATTGTCCAGTGGGCTGAAAACAGGACAATATAACAGCTTCAGAAAAGGCAAAAGTGTTCATTACACAAGTCCATTATAGCACATTGTGTTTTTCATTCTTTCATTTGACTAAATCACAGCTTCAGGATAAAATAATGTGACCAAAAGAACCCTGTACACATGTATTTAGTATAATGGCTGAATGAGCTGACTTTAGGAGAATCTTGCATGTTCGTGCAATTTTTTCTTTCTGGCTTTTCTTGACACTAATTCTGTCTCTGGCTTCCTATAATACATAAATTATATGGAAATTAAAGCATGAGGGAAGATCAAACAAAAAGTCACAGGACTTGAATGCTGTTATTCTTATTTTCAGGGATGAAGTAATTTATATTAAATAATGCCAACTCAGTTACCCTAAACAAATGTCAATGTTAAAAACTAAAGGCACAATATCGGACAACAAGATTCTGGCTAAGATTCTGGATTTTCTGGGATTTTTTCTGTTAATAAGACATATAAATTTTCCATATTTAGAAGACAAAGTTCAAATCAGGAAGCCTCAAAGTATGATGTATTAGAAAGGAAGCAAATAATACAAGCTGTTAGTGGCTCCCCAAAACTTCACTTTTGACTACATGCATGTAACGTTCGCTGTGGTTCTTATCTCTCTGCTGATAAGAAGCCTTTGCCAAGTAGAAGATTTACCAACTTACCTGCTCTTAGCTGCAAATGACACCCTGCAACCCTTTCAAACTTATCAGAAAGTAGTGGTCACATAATGAAGTTTGAACAAGGGCTTGTTCTACACCGGGTATAATCATTCTCTGTGTAGAATAAGAGTATCATAAAAGTACATGAAAACAAAAAGTATGAAAACAAGTAGAGAAACACGAAACAATTGTGGAAAAGTACATTGAACTGGGCAGTGGGCATCTGAGTTTCAAGATGTTTAAACTCACATAGCATGCATTCTTACAAATGAACATACTATCCAAATACGGCAGTCAAATGAGAATATTTCAATATATAATGCCATTCCCTCAAGTTTTGTACAGGGTTACTCAAAAAAGATCCTTAGAAAAGGTTTCAACAGGCCAGTTTAGGTTCTACACTTTTCACTCATACTGAAACAAGACACTGGGAAAAAATAACTTTGGCTGTGTGACAGCAAATTAATGAGTCTTATGAATAATGCATCAACCAGAGTGATAGCATTCTTGGCTTTAGTGGAACAAGAAAGGAATCTGGTGAAGAGTTAAAGAATTTCATGGACTACTTGCAAGCTGTCTTTACTTTTTAAAGTGCTCCTCAGCTGTTTTAGGTGTATTTCACAAGGAACAGCAAACACTCCCAGCTGAAATAGTTACCACTTCTGCAGATGTTGGGGGATTTTCAGATTTTCTTTCTGGGAAGAACTGGACTCATAAGGTAGGAGCAGCTTGTATTTTCATGGAAGTTTCCCTTGGAATGCAGATATGCTATTTTGTGAAGCAGTAACCTGAATAAGGGACACAGATGTGCTCAATGTAAAGTGTACATTGAGTTTGTCTGACCTAATTCTTCCGAGTCAGCCACAGCTGAGGTACCTCAGGAACAGAACAACCATCACACCAGGAGCCAGCTAAGTACTTGCAAATCCTCTGATTCATTATAGAATTATGTACATACTTTTGGAATTTAACCAAGAAACAAATAGATGCAATGGTTTAAAACAAAGTCTATACTTACATGTTGGCATGTTCTACAAGTCTTTCAGAACAGGGGCAAAAGCCAAGTGAGAAAATTTGCCCTCATCAGGGACTCATGCTCTGGTGCAGCTTTACAACATGTGTAGCACAAGCTGGAAAAACAGATTTCCCATTGTCCTTGAAGACACGAGTCATTCTCAGTAACACTTCATAACTGTAGGCTGTTCAATTAAAGCTTGACTGCAACAGGATTCTTTTAGATTGGCTCACTGCATCCCTCAAATTCATACAAGCATTGGAGTGCTGGCTGGAAGAGATGTCTGGATGCCTCTGGTCCTGTCCCACATAGGATGCAGGGCTGTTGCCAGCCTGTTGCTTTGTCTGGCTGAGTCCCAGAAACTTCCAAGGACAGAGAGTCCCTGACCATTCTGAGTAGCCTCAGTGCTGCACCATCCTCACAGTGAAGAAGTTTTTCCCGATGTTCAACCTGAACCTGCCAAGCTGCAACATGTGACTTTTGTCCCTTTTTATACCATTTGCCACTGTTGAGAAGAGTTTGTCTTGGACAAGTTTCTTTGGATTGGAACTTTGCTGTTCAGCATGTTAAGCATTCCCCCAGCTTAAGCATCATCTGCAAATTTGCTAAGGGTAGGTTCTGTCCCCAAAGCTGAGAAATTAATGTTAATACAAGCTAGAGGAATTAGTACTGATTAGATGTTATTCTGCGGTGCTCCCATAGCTCATGTGAGAAAAATGAAATGTCCCAGTCAGGATTTCTAGTTCTCAAGAAACATCCAAGTATGGAATTCCAGAGTCCCCGAAGCAGAAACATTTGCTGAAGATGTCTTGCTTGTAGCAGCACATGAACTCAGGATGAGTGCAAAATGAAGGCAGAAAAAGAAATGCTCAAAAAGAATTAGTGACAGCAGAGCACTGAACTAGCTAATAAAATGTGGATGAGAACCAAGAGGGTGGAGAGTATTTGCCATTTTAATTTGTCTATATCAATTTTATTTATTGTCCCTAACGCACAACATACCTTTTGGTACTTCAGAAGTATAAACTGAAAACAAAAGTTTGCATCATCTATCTTAGCCATAGGTTTCAATGTAAGGAATCAGTTTTCCACTACCAGGAGAATGCAGGAGAGTGACAGATCCTATTGGAGAAAATGTAGACTTCTAGGGACCAGACTCAGCCTGAACTCAGATGAAAAAAAAAAGCAAACCACTTCTGGTGCTGTGCTAATGTTTTCTTAGAGCACTATTCCCGATTCATTATTCTTTTCTCCTCTAGAAAATGTATAAAGAAGGCTATTTTCACTTAGCACAGGGGATTGCATTTCATTAGATTAGANGAAAGAGATGAGTGGGTGGGAGAGGGAAGTGTTCTGGAGGTTTCATTTGGACTTTTCCTTTTCATTTCCTTTTTAGTTTGTTTTGTTAATAAATTTCCCTTATAGTCTTAAGTTTAAGCCTGCATTTTCCTTTCCTCTAAAATCATATCTCACAACAGAATATAAGTAGGCTAGTGGGTTTTGGCTAGCTCTAAACCCACAACACCGCCTTTCATATATTTTTTTCCTGAAGACGAGAAAGCTTCAGTGTGCAGTATCACATCTTTGTTGCAGTTTGGTTGTGGCAAGGGAAAGGAATATTTGAGAGCCACAAGAGGGCAGTTCCTTTTGATAGAACTGCAAACTTGCATGTCTCCAGAAGCAAACTCATATATTTTTTCTCCTGAAAGAAGACATTAAATATTAAAAAACAGACTCCTCAAGCCTGAATGAGAACTTGGTGAGTGACCAGGATCTTTTTTTTCAGAGAACATGTTGATCTTAACAAAGTAAGCCTCTTCTGTGCCAAAGTCCATCAGAAGACACACTTACATGGCTATACCAAGAGCCTACCACGCATCCTTTAACAACCCCTATGACTTGAATATCAGTTTTCTTTGCACTGCATGTTAGCCTGTGACTCTGCAGGACCACTGAGGACAGACTGTGTACTACTCTGGTGACAGGATACCAGAGGTTTCCCTGGTTCCATCAACGTCCACTCTGCACTTGCATGCACAGAGCAGTGCCATAATCAGCCCTCTATGCACTAACAGTTAATCCACAGAAGTCGAATAGCTACAGCCCTTGAGATGATTTCTCTATTCAAATAATCTGATGCATGCAGTTCAGTCTCTGCTGTCAGTCAAGCTTTTTTAGACTCACACATACTAGTGTTTTAAATCACTTGACAACAATTTGCAGGGAAAATAATTTTTAATTTTTTTTTTTAAACTTAGAATTGGTTTAGTTGCTTACTGGAGACAAACCTGAAATACCTTTTGTAAAACATCTCCACTCAAGTTGTGTTAAAAGGCTCAGTGAGCACCTGGAGAGAGAAGAAGCATGAAGTGATCACAGTAATTTAGCCTCCTATGTTAAATTAAAAGCATAGGGCTTCCATATAAAGCCTTGACTACGCTTGAGCCCTACACATCTTCCATCAGAAATAGAACTACAAAACCATTTTACCACAAAGAGGAAACCCAGAAAGAAGTATCTTTCCTCAGGATGAAATTTTTCCTTGAAATTCTAAGCCAAGGAGAACCTGAGAAATTCTCCTTTGGTGCCAGGAATGCGCTGATATTTACTTTCCCTGCATATGGCATCTTCACTCATTTTTCCTCCTCTCATCCCATAGTGTGGTACTAAGCTGTGAAATCCTTCCTTGCACTGAAGAGCATTTACTCAGGTGGGAATTACACACACAAGTGAGAACTCACTACCGAAAGTAGCTCTGGCAAAGGGTTGGTTTAAACTTGTTCTTGCTCTAGGCTCAGCTGGAAGAGCAGGGCACTGAAGTGCACAGGGAAGTCTCCCACCTCCTCTAGGCCTGCACTTCACTAGCTGCTGTCAGAGCAGGCTTTGTGTGTTTGATTTTGCCTCTGCCATCAATTTGTACAAATTATTCCTGAGCTGAGTCTCTATAATACATTAATTCACAGAACATTTTCTTGCAGGTGTGTGCTCAGCACAGATTGGCCTAAAAAAGCTGCCATGAGCTACTGTCAAACCAGAAAAGAGAAATGTTATTGGTGAGAATTGTTGTTCTTTTTTCAACTAGCTATGAATCAATGCTCTATTTCTTGTTTATCAAGTTAGAGAATATTGGCAAAATGATACCACTATGCCCAAGGACAGTTCTTTTTTTTTTTTTTTCTTCGTTGTAATGACACTGCATGCACTTTATTTTATAACCTCACTTCCTCTGGATTAAGACAACTTGCACTGTGGGGCATCTCACAGTTTAAGAGGTAAAGTGATGAGAGTGTCTCAATACAATGGTCAGGTGGAAGGGAGGAACATCCCTTGCTCTGAGAAGATGCTGGAAGAACAGTTTCTTCCACAATTTCTGCCCTGCCACCAACACTTCCAGGAGATCAGAGCTCCTGGCAAAAGAAAACCAGAGCTTAGTAGCTGAGGACAAGCTTAGAGAAGGTAGAAGAAAGGGAAGGTAGTGCTCCTCTGGACACTAACTGGGGGAGAAGAAGCTGTAGCTGATGAAGAGCCATAACAAATTCCCCTGGCTGCTGCTCATCCAGTGACATAAAGACTAAATGTTATGTCTTTATGTTTGCCAGAAAACTGCAAAAAATCTCTGGACCAAGATAGCTCCTGAGTGATTTCCTGCTCCTGAGTGAATCTGCTATAACTCAGGAGAAAGATGAATTCCTACAGCAGTTTCTGTTTAAGAAATAGAACTTGACAAATACTGAAAATAAGCTTGGCTCCTATCTGCCATCTAGAAAGGTACCAACTGAGAAAAAAAAGATAAAAGAAGAGACATTATTCCAGCTGTAAACTCAATTGCTGATCCAGATAGTGGCAGAAGAAAGTCCCAGCATAATTACAGTGCATTTGTATCCCTGGGTATTCTGATGATTAAATGCTACTTATTACTTGCTTCCTTTGGCAAAATAAAAGATGTCATAATCAAAGAGGCAAATAAGCTGAAATTTTGCTGTTACAAAAGCAGATTGCTTTCTGCAGATTTCTCTTTTCATCATGTCTCTGCTCCTCACCTTGGTTGCATAACCCATAAAACACTATCTTTCATCCTAAATATGCCAGCAGTTGTAATTGCACCTGGCAGGGAGCTGGAGACCTGCACAAGAAGGTAACAAATCCGGAATGCCTCTCCAAATCTCTTCAGTTAAAATTGCCTAAGTTCTATGAAAAGGTAAAAGTAAGAAGGCAATATCCTGATCTCGTGTTTTCCTGATGCAATGAATGTCTCAATGACATCACCCGTGTAAAGAGGTCCAGTTCTGCTGCTGAGCACCGACTGACAATACTTTTCAACTACCAGGGGTTTGCATCTTGCATGGCAAGAAAGAAAAGCTCCCTTTCCTTCACTCACCCTCCAATGGGAGTTTTTAGACTTGGTAAAATATCTTAGGAACAGAGCAGCAGCCTCTTGTAGCGCCTGTTTACCAGGCAGATCCAGGCAGACGATGCAGAGGAGCAGGCCAACTGGAGCCATGGTATTAATAGTGGTGAAGAAAAGAACATTATCATGTCTAATACAGTTATGGACAGATGGTTTGCTTGTAGCACAGTAATCCTTCAATCCAGTTTCAGTCAGTAAAATAAGTCCTCTGCCTCAAAATAAAACACTCCAAATAATGACTCAAGGACCTCCTGCTTAGTTTCCAGGGGCAAGTCTCATTACAAAAATAAGTTTTCACTTTTTTGTCTGTTTATATCAGCAGCTTTTCTTACACTGAAATATGCAACTTACCATCATATTTTTCTATGCCTACACTGCTTTCCTGTTGCATGTGGCTCCCTGTGCTCCATTTTAGCTGCCTGCCCTACCTCAGTTTCAAGGTGTCTGTGAGAATGCAGCAGCTTGCAGCAAAACCCCTACAAAAACAATTCCTCTGCTCCCTCCCACCATCATCCCCCCAGTGTCTGTGAAATCTCAGCAGTTAGAACTTGTCAGGCTGCACTAGGGCTTTGCATAGCTCAGTTTGAAAGAAGCCAGACAAGCTTAAAAAAAAGGAAAATTTTACCAGGTACTCTCTTTTTTGACAAGTTGATTGTTTTATATGGGAAAGATAAGAACACTATGATTTTTTTTTAAAAGGAAGCAATAATTAGAGAGAATGTATGGGGGGAGGGAATCACATGGCAGCTGAGAGGCAGTGAATCACTGCTAGCATGTGTCATGACAGCATCTTTGGACTGTGCTAAAATGCCTTGCATTAAAATGCTCTGTGTACCCCAAGTTGCTTGGTGATGGGCTGGGCACACTGGCCATTCTGAGACAGAGTTTAAGGCAGCTTGAATGTTTTTGGACTGCTCTTGATCTAATTGGCTTCCTAGCAAGTTCCTTCACACTGTGCAGTTTTAACTGTGACCTTGGAAGGGCTAAGTAAGGCACATTGTGGCAGGGTGGCTTCCAAAACTGTCACAGTTCCAAGTCCTTCCATGCATTCAAGAAATCTGACAAACCAGACCCTGAATTCCCTGCCTTCCCTGCTCCATCTCTACAATGATTAATCATAGCAGAAGCTTCTGTGCTGCCTTCTCTTTTATAGCTCACTCAGACTTGTATTTAGATTGTTACTAATAGCTGTGGCTGCTGTTTCCCCAGCATCTTAGAAACCTCTGCAGCATCAGAACTCACGTTTTCCTTTCTATGCCTACTGCCAAATCCCTTTATTACTGCTTTTTTTGGCTGCCACTGCAGTGTAATTCAGTGACCTACTGTTAAGTGCATGCTCACACCTGCATGGACTAAAACATCTCTCAGGTAACCTCTAAGCCATGTAGTTCAGGTACCAGCAACAGCCTTGCTATTATAAACAGTAAATTAATCCATGCAATAGTGTAGCTGAAAATCTGCATGATTCTTTGGCCAGTCTATAAGATATTATAGTTAAAACTGCCTCAGCTATCCATATAACATTTTCAAAGTACAAAACAAATATAATTCTAGTTTACTGGGGAGCACCACATACACATATTCCCTCTTGCCCACGTATCTTGTTTAGAAATAAAACAAACATTCACTATGATGTTAGAGCTGAAAAGCTAAAAACACTAAATCAGAAACAGAAGATACTTGTCCCTTGGCAAGCTGTGTTCATCTGTAAAGAAAAATAAAGACTTCATGTAATGAAAAATATATGAAACTGAGCTCTGCACTGAAGTGGTTCATTTTCCTCCTTGCACCATTTCCTGGTTTGTTTTGGATTCATGGCTGGCGTGAAGATTATAATTTCAATCTCTTCATTTTGTGCTACCGCTTCTTTAAATCCTCTTCTGTGAGGCTACACACAACTTCACCTCAGAAAGCTCCTCTGCTTAAAAGCACAACCCTTGCCCCCTGCCACTCACAGCAGCAGTGACAGCAGCAGGGATGAAAAGCAATGGCCACACAATAGAGATCAGCCCAGCCCTGTCAAGCTGCCATGCTCAGCCAGGTTGCTGCTCACAGGGCTCTGGAAGGGCTGGCTGGAGCTGGGACTAGGAGGCTGTTCTGTCACCTGATAAAGGAAGTGAACATGCTGAATGTCCTTGTAATCTGTGATGTTGTATTCCCCATCTTTCATTATCCAATCAATTTTTTTTGTTGCAGAGAATAGGGGTGGAGAACGGGAGGGAAGAGCCTGGATAAAAAGCTCTTTCATTCTTCCCTTCTTTGGACAACCTGTTTTGGTTTACTTTATCTTGACTGTAGGAAAGAAGAGAGCCTGCTTTGGGACTTGTGTAAACATTATTAGCAGAAAAGGTTTTGTTTGCTCTTCCATTCATGATTGAAAGCTACAAGCTATTAAAATCAGCTGTCAATTTTAGAAATGCTCTTGACTGTATTTTAGATACAGCTGTACCTAGCTGTTGTCACTGTTCCAAAAGCCAGGCACCAACAACAGCCTGGCCAAAGTGTACAAAACTAGCACTAAGCAGCAAATAAATACTGCTGATATAACAGCACCCACAACACCCTTTTTCTTCCCTCTTCTCTTTGTTCCCCCTGGACCCAGGCTAATTTCTGTTCCCTCCCTGGTAGCACTGAGTATCCCTTCTTCCCTAAGAGATTCCCAGTTCCTCTCCCTATTGAAAACTCTGAACCTCACTATTAGCTGTCACTGGGTGACACTAGCAGGTGGGACACAGACCTGCTTTATGCACAGCATTTTTGCTTGACTGTGGATGCTGCAACCTCTGTTTCTTCTCATGTGCAAAAACTACAAAAACAAAGCATTAGATAAAGAATTAGAACCATTCCAGAATTATTCCACTGGTAGAATATTTCTGGAGCACCACTTTGATCCCAGAACACCTTCTATTTAACTGAAGCAGGTTTTTCTGGAGCCTGTTTGTGCAGATGTAAACCTTTCCTCTATCCTCAGATAGTCATTGTGCAAGTGCTTTTTCCCAGTAACTCTTCTTTCAGTCACCCCACACTACCATGAAATAGAAAAAAATAAAAAAAGAAAATTCACCACAGGAGGGAACTGTGGTCAGACCATTCCTAGGGGAAGTTGCATTAATGAAGAGGCCCTGCTTCAGCTTCTTTTTTCTTTGCTGCCCTTCAGAGAAAACCTCCAAATCAGAAAGTGTTTTCTGGATGGCTTTCACTGCCTTGCTGCCAGGCTAGTAACTGATTCTACCACCTCCTCAGCCAATCCATTCCCAAATTAAATATGGACTGGATTCAACAGGCATATATACAGGAAGGGGTAAAGTAGACAAGTGTAATGGAAATGTAATTGGTTTTAATGTGATGTAATGTCACTAGATGCCCTGCATCAATTAGTGTCCCAGGGCAATCTGACTGGTCTCCAGCCTAACTGCTGATAGACAATGGAGCTTAGGGAGAAATATATACAGAGAAAGCTTTTTCGTTATTCTCTTGGTATAAATGACATTGAGATGGAAAAAGGACACTGAATAAAGCAAAATGCCTAGGATGATAGTGTGGGGCTTTTTTACATAGTCCACAAGGCAGATTTTCCCTGACTTTCCTGAGGTTTTATCAGCTCAGTACAATGACTTGCAGCCCTGTTTTTCCCCCAACACACTCTCGCAATCTTCACTTGATTTTCCAGTAAAGATGGCAAGGGATATTACTGTGACAGATGCAAAAATGGGATGTAAGTCACCACATTACCTGATGGCAAGTAGATCAGGAAATTCCTGAAGGTAGCCAAGAAGAAGAGCTTGGCAACAAGTGCTGCCAGATTAGAGGAGGACCAGAAAGGATAAAAGCAACCATGAAGCTGTCCCAGCTAAAAGTTGCCCTGGGCAGTGACCCTGCAAAGCACTGCACCATGTGGCAGGGACCCCTTTATTTTATCAAAATAAAGGTCTGGTGCCTGCACAACAGGCACAGTCTGTTTGGCACCAAAATATCTTCTCTAGTCCACCTAGTAAATGATCTTTTCTAGTTTTTTTCTTCTGTGGAGAAAATGACTGTGGTGAGAAAGCCAGTCAGCCCTTGGGCTTCCTGCTGGATGCCTGGGAAATCCCAGCAGACTGTCTTGGTGGCACTGTGTTTGCAAAAGGAGGCCATCTCAAAGAGCAGAAACAGCCAAAAGCTGGAAATGTGTTTTCACAGCTACAGCAGTAAGAGGGGATAAATTAATGGAGTTAATTCTGTCTTGAAAATTGCATGACAATGTAAAGAATGGGAACAATGAAAAAAACCAATCAGTAGTGATGTATTCAAGATGGAAATAAGTCAAGAAAAAATAATTTCATTATAAGCTAATGATGTGTCTTTTGATTGAGTTCACTTGCATCATAGGCCAACTGTATATTTTTAGCCATAAGTGAAGAGAAAAGCTTCAAGTTATTACTAGTCCTCTGAATTGCCTGGATTTTTTTCATTTCCCTGGAAAGCCTATGCTCTCTGCAGAAAAGTATGGACCCAGTAGTACAATTTTATTGTCTGCTCATGGGGTCACAGGACATACCAGCCCATCAGCAATGGCTGGTTTGCATTCAGAGTACAAGTCAGCACCATATAAGGAGGTTCAAATTGCAACTACACTACAGGAAAACAAAACTAGATAAGCACATTCCCATGGCAGAAAGATAACCTTCCCCTTTATGTTTCAGAGTATGAAAAATAAATTATCTGTGCAGGGGTGTTCACTTGTTACTGAAATTTCCCAGCTTCAAATAAAGAATTTTGTAACTGTTGAAAATGAGGGAATTTTCATGATGGTTCAATTCCTCTGATTCTCAGGCTTCCATGTAGCTCAGTGGAAATTTAGCCAAAGGCAAAAAGACATGGAGCCTCAGATAAAACCAAAATCTCTCATTAAATCAAGTGTAAAATGTCTTCCACTAATAGTAATTCCGATTATAAGTGGGTTCCCTCTGAATGCACAAATGCCCTTTCTCTGTTAGCTCTCTGGAAAGAGCCCAGAAGTACAGTTTGCTGACAAAAAAAAAAAAGAAAGTCACACTAAATAGCTTATCTATGTCAATTTCTGAATCTGAAAATGTTATCATTTCTGTCAGCAAGGCAATTCTAATAGTTTCACAAACTCAGTTAGGGACAGAGGTTTAGTTCATGCCATACTGCAAGTGCATAGCTGAAAGGCCACCAGAAAGTCACACAGCAGGAAAATGCTTGCAATTAATTTCCAGTAATGAAAGCACCCATGTAGAACAGCATGTAGGAGCTGCTCAGGAGCAACAGACTTACATAAGAGTGGGACCAAATGGGGAAAAAAAAAGTGTGAGAATTATTTGCTAATTTAAAAAATATTAGTGGATATAGGATAAATATGACAGCATAGAAGCACAGATATAGCACTGATACATGACATTTCAGGCTTTGCTCAGCTCTTTGACAGGATTCTAGAGTAGAGGAGGGCAGAAGACATGAAAGGAGGGCAGCAACCCCCACCTTCATGGTGTGCAGCAGCAGGACACACTGCCAGGCCCCCTGGGAATGCCTCTGAGTGCTGGTCCCTTGGGGCTCTTTGCTCTCTTTGCTCTCCTTGAGCTCTGTTTCACTGTGCTCACTGACAACAGACTGCTATGGCAGGGAAATAGAAAGAAATGTTGTTTAATAAATACTGCAATATGAGACTGAATGTCTTACAGTTAAACATTGGAAACATTTCAAAAAACACGAGGGCATACAACTAGGTAGGTGGCGAAGTCCAGCAAGCGCTGTGTACTGCTTCTGCATGGCCAGAAAGTTTTGTGGTCTCATCCCTTTCTTTTTTTGGTTATTGTCCCACAAGAATTTTGGTTTATCTGCTATTTTTTTCCTTGTTTTGCCTGTTCGGGCTGGTCCTGTGAGGAAGTTTTAGAGATCAAGAATCATCCCAGCCTTACGAGTTGTCAATACTAGTGACCAATGGCATCAGGGGAAAGAACAAATTCAGGGCAAGGAAGGCAGCCTCTTAACTCCTAATTTATACTGCCAACTTAACAGCTGCTTCTTGGGGATTTCTTAAATTACAAGACAGCAGCTTTGTATTTTTCAGTCCAGAAAGTTTTGGTGTATTTTTCCTATTAATTTGTCCAGTCACTATTTGAACCTCTTTAGATTTTAACTGTGATGGCTACCTGAATAGAAACAGTTCCACAACTATAATGTACACTGATTTTTTAACAGATTGTCCAAAAAATGCACATATAAGCCATGTAAAAATACATTTAGATATAGGCTATATATTGAAATCTATATACGTACATTAAAAAAGTAGGACTGGAGTAAACATTTTGTAAAATAGTCTTCTTTAATGTATTTTCTACCTGGGACAGATAGAAAATGAACTTTGCAGGATATCATTAACACAAACAGTGCATAAAGAAATAAAGCAGGCTGAAAACATCAACTCTGCTTCTCTTCACCATCCCACCTCATTTCTTTACAGCCCACTCTTGGGGAGAGATGGATATAAAAGCTGTTCCAAACGCTGCTTGTAAACATGATGCCTCTTGGAGAGCATCCTGTCCTTGGGATGCTGCAGCTGGGTAAAGAATATTCAGGATTAGGTCAAACCCAGGCATTTCCCAGAGGGCCAAGAGGGAAGATACCTATCTGAAGCAGGGCTAAGGGCTCTTCCAGACCAGCTTTTTTCAAAAAGCAGCTAGTGATAGCTCTTCATTCACTGTTTTCTTTCAGTTGCACAGAAAAAAAGTCAAGATTTCCTTCTAAATATTTCCAACATTCAAGCAATTAAAAAAGGAGTATGGAAGGTTCTAATTAAAAAGAATTCACACATAGAAAACCAATGAGTGGAGAAAAGCCTTTAGCTCCATCCCATGACTGTTAAACGTTTTTTGGAGCCAGTTCTTCTGATGAGATGAAGATTAGAAAGTAGCCTGAAGAGGCATAAGATGCTTTGACAGAGAGCAGAGAGCCTAAGCAGAGATCTCTCACCCGAGAGGTGAGCTGAAGTCTCTAAGCTGAATGATGCCAAGCAAGAGAGTTTATTTCAGCTTCTCATTCCAAGCCAAAAGGTACTTGCAATCCGTTCTCATGCCCTCTGAAATCTCTCGATGCAGAGCTGTTGACTGTTTTGAGCAGTAGTCTGCCTGATTTTGTGAGTGCTGTTTTGCAAGCCTACCTGGCAGACTATGAAAACAAACTTCTCTTTCCCTGGCAAGTGGCCAGGGTGAGCACTGTAAGCACTAGATACACATAGGAAGAAAATTTATCCTGTCATTTTGCCAGGCAAAACCTCCTCCAAACTATAAACAAAGCTTAAAAGTTCAGTTTACTTGTGGCTCACATTCTTTGTGCACTTCACTGTGAACCTGTTACCTTTCTTATCCTGATTTTATTCATAATTTCTCGTTTTGTCCTTTCCTTATATTGTTCAAGCTGACTTTCTGGTGCAGATAGTGGCTATCCCTTGGCCACTGGGGTGGAATGACTGAAAATGACCAATTATATCCATGAAATGTCCAACTCTGTTCCTACAACATGGCTGAGGTTCAACGTCAAAGACTTTCTTTTTTTCTGAATAGAAAGTTGTGACTTCTAGGAATGTCAGTTTAGTAGTTCCCAAATTACATGCTGGTTGGCAATACAAACAACTCAGATTCTTATGCACACAATTGTTTCTTTTTCCGTGGATATGTATAGAGTCTCTGCATTTCTAAAGGCAGCTTCTTTTAGTTTAAAATCATTCCCACTTGACCTATCACTATCTGCCTGTATAAATAGCCACCATCTTTTTTATAAACCTACTCTAAGTATTAAAAGTATGAGGAAGATTCAGCATGCAGCCCTTCTGCTCTAACTCATGGACGTTGCACTTCCAGATTAAATGGTTGGATTTGATGATGGAAAAGGTCTTTTCTAACCTCAATTATTCTCTGGTTCTCTGTGCTTAATTCTGTTTTTCCAAAGCTCTCTGGCACTGGCTGACCCTCTGGATCAATAGAACAGCCAGCCAGCTGCAGCCCCAGGCTGGCTCTCTGGCATTCACACCTCCCAGCTGGCACTGACACAGAGAGCTAAATACGAGATTTTGTCCTGGCAGAGTCTCCCACACGCCAGGCATTTGGCTGAGGGCTCCTGTCAGTGCAGCTGCTGATATGGGAGCTGGGGGAAGAGCATCGGGCTGGTGACAGCTCCCCCACCCCAAACAGAGAGCAACTGAGGAACTAGGGTGTGCAGAAGAGGGGGCTGTGGGTGCTGGAATAATTGCATTTATGAAGCCCCTTTCAACTGAAGAATTTAAAAGGTGTCCAGATGAGCTTTTCACAGAGAAAACTAGTTAAAGTAACACTTTGAGGTCTCTCAGGAGATGCTGATCACTTTGTGGGATGAAGCCCTAAATCTGTCAGTAGGAAAAGCGAGATAAGGAGTGGTCCTGCAGAGCTGTTCCCAAACCATCCCCATTCTCCCTCCACGGCCCCTTCCTGTGCTTACTTGTTTCCAGGAATTAATTGGCCTGCTGCTGAGAAATGTGGCTTGGCCCTGATTCCTAGCGCGGCCATGAAAGGAGCGGGGGCATCCGTGTCCAGCCGCGCAGTCACTGGGGACAGGAGCTTCCCTCACACACCTGCTGTGGGCCACAAAGGGCCCCGAGCCTGGCAGGGGGCACGGGCTCGGCCTCCCTCCCTCCCTCAGCTGGGCCAAAGTGAACAAAAGCAGGGACTTTGTCTCCCTCTCCTCAATACCAACGTCAGGGCCAAGGAGGAGGCAGTGAGCTCTCCCACACCCTCTGGTCCCTCTCAGCTGTGCTGTGTGGGCAGTCCTTCCTCATGGCAGGGTGGTTTTGCACTGGGACTTCAGATAAATTCACTCGCTGCCACAATACATGGCCCTAGTCCACTTGGCTTTTACATATTTGGGTCCCTGTGTTCAGACCTGTTAAGACACTCTAGTTTTTAAATTTCTAAACACTTTTGAAGTGCTAGCCTCCAGTTTAGCAGCTTGCAACCTTATTGGAAGGGCAAACTATCAAGCAAAACTCCAGTCAGCCTCACACACTTAATTTCCCTAAGCTCCCTCAGCATCTAGCAAGGAAAGAGGCCCGTTCTCACATCTTTCAGATTTGCTAAATTAGCTCTCTAGTTTGAAACACCTTCTGAATGGACATGTCATGCTCCATTGACTACAGAGGGAGCTTAAGGACAGCCTCTGAGATTAACCTTCGACCCCACATGCAGGGGTGGTGGATGCTTAGCCCTGACAAACTGATGAAAGTCTCTGAATCAAAGGTATTAACTGAGTGTGTATTACCAAACTACAGCATAAATCACATAAATGGCTGTTACATAGTTGCTGTAATTGCTGCTACTAACAACAGCAAGTAAAGTATATTTCTGGATTTCAGATGAGACTTTTTCATCTCCTTTGATGAAGTCTCTAGAGACATGTAGCATAAATGCTACAAAGTAGGAAGGTAGCTGCCTTTTCCATCACTTTTTTCTTACTCTGTTGTACCATTATTGTGACCTGTATGTGAAAGGTTGCAGGGCACCCTGCACTGAAAGAAAATTGACTGGCCTTTTTTTCTTTGCATGTGAGCAGAGAGCAGTAGCTTATTTAGGGAGCTTTCCTGATAAGACAGCAAGTAACAGTTGTGATAACCCAGTCCCAGTTCAAATTCAACTACTTACAAAACAGTGTTTATCTGAGGGAGTGTGTGTTTTGTCTCTGAGACACTCAGTTATACAGGGGGCATGATGAACCCCTATCAGCAAAGGAGGACATGAGCAAAGAACAAATATGGCACTTCATTCCTAGCTACGGATAAATGGAGACCTGGTCTTGCCACCCCTTTTGGCACTGGGAAATGCCCTGATGAGTCCAGAACGACTAAGTGCGCAGCACTCATGTAAATTGTTACAGGACTGAGATATTACATATTTTAGGATCTTTGCACATTATACCATGAGTCTCAACACACTTTTCTATGCTGAAAATGGGCCAGTTCACATTTGGAACATATCCAAAATCAGGTCCTGAATTCAGCATAAACCTTTTGAATATATCTTGTCAGATATACTAAATATATGTGTGTGTATATATATATATGACCTATATATTTTTATATGTCAGATATACTTGGCTTACCTTGCAGCCAGTTCCAGCAATCACCCAGGCAAACCTATATTTGCGACAGGATTCTTCAGTGTGCCCCAGTCTGTGTCCTTTCTTGTGTCTTTTTCTAGTACCCAGGTTTTGCTGTGTTCATCTTTACATCAAGGGATTTTATTCCCACTTTTCAAAATCACTTCTCCTCAGATTTTCTTCCCATATCTCCTAGCCCCACAGAAGTTTAAAGGCTATTTACAACAGCAGCTCGATGTAATTGCAGACATCATGGACACATTTCTTCTCAGGTAATCACTTAAACCCTGAATTCTGAGTCAGCAGTGTGAAGGAGAAAAGTGGAAGAGAGGAAGAAAGCAAGGAAGCAAGGAAGAAATTAAAAGAAAGGAAGGGGGAAACAACAACAGGGATAATATTGCCTTGCGCTACATCTCTTTGGCTACTACCTCTGCCATAAATGCTTTGAGGAGAAATTGGAAGCTGTTTCACCCTTCCAGCTGGAGATTCCTATTGCATCGAGCACATCCTTAGGCAGCAACTTCATCCTACTGAGCCCCACTGTGCACCCTGCAGCAGCACCCACTGCACTTGACCAAGGCTGAACATCCAGATCCCATGAGAATCTCTAGTGAATCTTAATGAGCAATAAAAATTTAAAAAATCAATGTAATAAAAAAGCTTTCAGCCAGAAAGCCCTCACAAAATTATATAGGTGCAGAACGCTTTTATTAGGAAGAGTAGGGTTTTTTAAAGTGTATATTGGGGGGGAAAAAAACTGTATCTCAGAATGCAAGAGTATGCAATTATCATTATGGAAAAATCTTTGCTTTTCCCCCATTGCCAACATAAAACACTTCTCTTACTCTGCCTCCAGAAACATCAGTAATAAAAACTCCCAAATACCTGTTAATTAATTGAAAACAGTATTTTTAAGACAGATATTTTTGGTGTGGTCTTCCAAGGATTTATGTATAGAGCAGAAAAAAAAAGTTACTGACCTTTTCAGATCCAAGATTTTATTTTTTGTTCCTGTGGTAGAAATGGTGAAAAATCAAATAAGTGTTAACTAAGAAAGCAGAGACTGAATAAACACAAACAAAAAATATTCTTTGCCAATGGAGACAATATGATGACTGTGTAGCAACAAAGCCTTCTTTAACTCAGGGTATCCAGTAAGGATGTAGGAGCTTTTTCATAAAAGATACTCTCTGTGCAGATGCATATTTATGTTTTATGTCAAATCTTAATTGACCATAAGGGTAATAATCATTCTTTAGAAATGCTCCCAGTGAAGATTTGATAACAAAATTGTGATTTACTATAAGATTACAGGGTTTTTTTCTTCCATTTGGGTTTTGCTGGAAACAATTAGTACCAGCTAAGAAAAACAGAGGGAATCTCATGTAGGGGACTTCCCATATCACCATAAAAGATAATAATGAACAAAAACCTGGATTACTACTTTGTGAGAGGGTTTCATCCTGAACATGTAGAGTTTATTTTGCAAATTCTCTGTTCTCAGTGAAAAATCAGTTCTTGCTGCATCATCTACGTGGCAAGGGATGAATTGAGTGGGTCTCTGTGTCTACACAAGGGCGACTATCACACATTTGAGAATTAATTACAAATCTATCCTGTGCATGGCCAGAGGGATGAAGTACAAACAGGCTTTGAATTTCAGCTGTAATAGAGCACCAGAGCTCTGGGGTCTTAAAGTTCTCAAAGCGGCTTTGTGCTGCTAGTAGATACTTGCCTGCAGACATCACCCCACTCACTTCTGGCGGTCCTCCTTCCATCCAGACACACCTAAAGAAACCACCATTCCCAGAAGTTTGGAGCACAAAATGGTAGCAGAACTTGGGTTTCTTCTGCATGAAGTCCTCTCCATTCATGTACTCCATACATAACAAACAAAGAAGAGGCCATGTAATGACAGAGATGGCCTCCCTGTTCCAGGAAAGCAACCCATCCAACAGAATGGGTGCAAAAGCTCTGTTTATAGCTCAGTCAGCACCTGAGAACAGAGGTGGGAAGGACATGAGAAATCTAGAAATATGTGTCCTGCATGTTGGAGCTTAGGGAAGCTAACCATAACTTACACACTCCTCAAGCAGCTCACATTTACTGACAGGATCAGATATCACAAATGGAAGTACAAGAGCCTCTTAAAACTCTCTCACTACTCAGTAAGCTAAAATTGTAACTAACTGCATATTAAAAAGAAATTAACATTTTTCTTTTGTAATTAAACAATAGTGAGCACTTGGTCTCCTTTCCAAGGATATGATTTAGGTTTCTGAGTCCATTAGTGGTATGAAAAATGGACTGTCAGTTTTCATACCCTACAATACTTAATTTTCTTCCAAACAATTTTAGAAGCCTATATCAATCTCCTCATCTTGTAAAAAATGTGAAGTATCTCCCTCTTTTGGCAGTGACTGATGGAATGGTTTTCATGGAGTTATTATTTACTTATTCTAAGATTTTAACTAATAGTTGGACACAAATTAAAAAGAAACCCAGAGAAATTTGAACATAGCTCTTCTTTGTTCTACTCTTGAGTCTTAATTATCTCTCACCAAACATACACACACACACACACACACACACACACTGAAGTCCCTGTTAAAGTAAAACAGCTGAGCATGACAGGGCTGGGAATAAGAGTTTAGTACTGCTTACCTGATAGTGTAATTTTTTAAAAAATCAGACTCTTCATCTGTTATCCATCATTGTGTCAATATCACACAGGTTGAAATAACTGTATACTGAAACAAGCTGCTTAAAAGAACTGAAAAGTGCTAGGAAATTGGGACAGGCAGGCTTTAGTGGGTACAAACCAAAGAAATGTTTCCTGCTAAATTCACTTCCTGGCAGACCTCTTTCTACAGACTAAAACTTTTTCTGAATTTACAAATCTGTTTGTGTGACAAGCAACACCTACAGCTGACAAAAATTAGGAAAATAAAGAGATACTATTAAGTAATGAGAATTAATTTAAGAAACTCCAGAAACAGTTCCCACAACCAAATGAGGACACCACATGTCTGTGTTATTAGTTTATTTAATTCTTTATCGCCACTAAGAGCAAGTAAATTATGCTGATACAATTGGTAAACATATACATTCACTAGAGCCCCCCCAAAATCCCAGAGCTAAGGGAAAGATTAAGGGATGTTACAGGATTAATGCTTTCATTCTACAACATGGATATATGGCTTTCATACAAGTTTTAAAAAATTGAAAAGGTAACACACTGCTAGCTTACAAAAGCAATATACAAACTGGAAAAAAAGTGGAAAAGGAACAGGAAAAGAAAGTAACCCAGAAGAAGATATCATATAGCACTGGTTTAATAGATATATACAGAATTAGAAATCCATTGAACATGATATTCAGGCTTTGTTATTTTGACTTTCATTTTTCCTTTCAGTTTACCACTCAAATTACAAGAATCAATATGGTTTCTCTCTTTCTTTTATTTTCCCATCTTATTTTACTCATTTTCCTCACTTTTTATTGGCAGAGAAAAATTCATTCCCTGCCTGTGTTTCTTTGTTCACACCTTACTGAAGCAGTTCATCCACTTTGAAGCTTTGAACAAAGCCTTTGTGTATACCTGGTGTGACAGAAGAGAACATCACTGTGGTAGTAAATCCTTTTGGCCATTTCACTGGCATGTGTTTTGCATTTCCCTTGGACACAGCTATCCTTAAACTGAAGTGCTGGCAAGTGGGAAGATATCTAGCTCTTCATCCTACTTTTGTGTATCCTTACTTAAATAACAGCACAGGACAAAAAACTCTTTCATATCAACCACAGCCTGAAAATGTGGCAGCACTGGTCGTGCTTCACATTCAGAGTTATGCATGCACCTTCGTAGAGTTTTGCTCCCCCATGCACGAATGTGTATATATATATGTGTGTGTGTATAGATACAGTATACATCTGTATTTAGAGAGCTGCTGTGTCTGATGCTGACATCTGCATTAGGTGGATTCTAGCTCCAAGCTGCAGCCTGTCTCTGCTTCAGGCCACCTCAGCAACCACAACATACTCTGGAATATCACAGCCATTTCCTTCAGCTGTAAAAGTCCAGATGAACTATGTAATTGTAATAATATGGGAAGTGCAGTGAATGATCTAATGAGAAAAGCTATATAATGTCTTGTTGCCAGGTAGATTAGAGTGAGAGTTCAATTAGCAAAATTAATTGACAGAAATTTGCCATGGGTAAGACAGCCCTGCAGAGGCTACCCATTTTCCTAGCTTTCCATCACTGAATTCAGGGTCAAAGGTTTTGTTCAGCCTTTAACTTTCAGTGACTTCAAAAATGGGAATACTTGTGAGCCTCTGTTTTTATCTCATCAATAAATCCACTCATTGGACATGCTCTCAGTTTTGTTGCTGGTTTTGTTTGTTATCATGGGGTTTTTTTAAGAAAGGAGTCAAATCTGTAAGTACAGGTTTTTTCATACACAGCTCTCTCAAAGCCAAGTGAGATACTTACAGAGTTCTTTAGCTATCTGGGACTCCAAAATACTCCATATTTAAATGGCAAACTACAGAAAGGGCTAAAAGATTGTACAACCCCAGCAGTGAGACAATAAGAGTTAAAATATAGTTGAATTCTCAAGTTTTCCCAGGTTTTTGCTCAGTTCAGAGTAAGGAGGTCACAAGAGAGATGACCATTTGTGAAGAGAAGCAGAAAGGAGCCATTAGGAAAATGATTATATTTCAGCATTGTTTAGTTTTTGTCCAAAAGCAAAGTCTGATGCTGCTATGAACAAGACTTCCTACATCTTCTCCAAATGCAAACACCCATGGGTAGAAAAAGCTCTCCATGCTCTACACCTGCTCAGGCAAGTCTTTCACTATCCATGAAACTATATGCACCATGATAAAAGAGGACAGTGGTAAAGGATACAGCTTCTTGCCACTATTTATCTAGTTAAGGTGTCTTTCTGTTTTCTGCATTTTTTGGTTTTTTGTTTGTTTGAAGGCAGACACTCCTGCATCAGTGTCTCTAATTTTTGAGATGATCATTTGATCATTTCTGTCCCCCGGGAAGCTTTGACAAGGTCAAGTTTTGATGAAAGTTTTACCAGGAATGCACCCTCCCAGCAAATCCAGGGACTCTCTTTGCTCATTATCATATTTCCTTGTTTATTGTCATACAGTGATTAACAAGCTGCTACTGCATCTTTTAATTTCAGAAGGACACGGAGGAAATTGATGGTATGGGCTTCCTGGGGCTGTTCTGAAGAAATGGAGAATATAGTCTCAAGGATGAGGAAAGATAGCAACATCCACAGAAGTTTAACTGAGAGGTAGAGTGCCTTAGCAGAATTGACAGAAAATGCTACAAATGCTATCAAAATTATGGATAAGTGTGGGAAGGCAGGCAACAGGTATAATCTGTCTCTGCAAAGAGAGAACTCAGTCTCAACTTCAGAGAAATGCTGTCCTAGAGAATTAAAATGGACTGAATGCGAGATACCTACCCCCACTGACACACTGCTTCCCCTTCTTAGCAGGATTTGGGAGATATGAAAGACTGCTATGTGATATCAAAACACCTCACCAATATATTGCTTCAGAAAAGTAGTGAGTTTTCATCACTAATGTCACTGCAGTTCCTAGACTGAGAGAAAATCAGGTTGTTGTCCCACTCTCAACATTGACATTACTATTGTCTCCTTTTGACTTTGTCTCCACTTGAACATTTTCTTTTGAGGCTAGAGTGGGACTTCTCTGCAACACTTTACATTTTATTCATTTCCATTAAGGCACAAATCAGGGAAAGCATAAAAACAAATGTGCCAACCAGTAGTTCTGCCTTCTGCACATAAGGAGCATGCTATAGAAATGTGTATAAAATGCTCCATATTTCCTATCTGTCTCTTCTTGATCAACTCTCCAAAGCTGCCAGTTTATACATTTTATAATTGTTATTCTTTCATTTATTCTAACTTTTCTCCTTTGAAAAACAGTTCGGCCCAGAATGTCATTATGGAATTAGAAGATGAAAATCAGTGAATTACAATTTAGTATCTACCTGCATGTAGAACAAACATTTTCCCTTCCTGGAGCCTTGCCCAGTTGTTTTGCTGCTCTTAACTGTTAAATAGGCCGGGCTGATAAGCAGTGACTCTCACTCACTGTAAGCATTTCTGTCAGAAGACGCATCTAAGTCAGAAAATGTCCCAATCCTCAAATATTTTTTAAAATCAAGATATAGACAGGCCTAGCTGAAATAAGCATTGCCTCAGCTTAGTTAGAGAGAGGGAAGGGAGATATACCCAAATATATTCAGGTTTAAACTTACTGGAATCCACAGTCTGGATGCAGATTCATCCCTAGCTGATGTTCACCAACTCACCCATCTCTTTTCTAAGAGATTTGAGTGCTCAGAAAAAGACCTTCATTTCAGGGATTTTTATCACCTCCTCATAGTTCATTACAGCTGTAGCAGATGAAGATGTAAACCACGCCTTGAGAGGGACATTCATGAAACAAATTTCTGTCTGTTAAACTAGGTGAGTAACACATCTATGCTAAGTCATTTTTCATTGTAATAGGATAGCACCAAGAGGGTAAACATGTTTTTCATCTGAAGTAGCTGCTCCTACAGCACTGTCAGACAAGCTTGCCCTCCCAAAGCAGGGAAGGCTAGAAAGCAAATAAGGAGAAGTTCCAGAATGACTGAAGTAGAAATGGATCAAGATGGGTGGGAAGAGGTTTTGTTCAGAATCTTGTCTTTTGCTTTCTTCATAATGTCTCCAGTGAAAAAAGGAGACACTTTTTTTACTGGGAGCCTCCTTTTAGAGCTGACCTGACTGACCTATTCAGTCTTCCTCTGTGTTCTGGCATAAATTACTTTATCACCTCCTGCATAGCTAGACTTTCCACTGAATGTCTTCTTCTGGCTTATTGGAAATTTTCTTTGTTTTAAGTTTATAAATTATTACTCCAATTGCTGTCTGCAATAAGAAGCCAAAATAGATCCGAACGTATGTGGCTGAGTCATACATAAGAAATATTCTCCTATTTCACACCTTTTTCTGCATTTTCTTCTGGTATTTTTTGTTTTGTTTCCTTGTTTTCTGTACACTCTCTTCATGAAGGCCCTATGCCACCACAGGAATGTTACTGGCTTCCTTCAAAAACTATTAGGAATGTTCCTTTAACAAGCCAGATGGGCAGTTAAACAAAAGGACCATAAGGCATCAGAGGAAACACGGGGGATTTATTGTTTTTATGCCCACAGAGGTGGAAATAAGAAGTCACATCTAAGGTTTGCTAAAGGACAATCGAAGTGTTTCTTTCCACATCATTCCCAATTCCTGCCAGCTCCCTATGAAACATGGACTAGATTAACCAGTGTGAGACAATGGTGCAACAGTGTTTGCACTCAAAGCTGAGTCACTTTAAGTGAACTGATGCAGCATTTAGACAGACAAACCTTTGGTGACTGAAAAAAGTTTCCTTCTCCCTTTGCTTTCAATCAGACCTACCAAACCATTAGTTTAAGTCTGAGGCACAAGCACAGGTAGACCTGATGAGACCATGAACAAACCAAATAGCACCCAGAACCACCTAAACATGAGCCTTTATGATTTTAGATTTGGTCATTGCACATCCACCATGTGTGGGGGACATTTTTAACTATACCACGGACTCAGGTATGTCTAACAGCATAGTCAAAATAACAAGGACATCAACACACACTGCAAAACACACCCAAGGAGTCTGGGAAATAATTGTGAGGCTAGTCTACCTTAAGCTATGTTCAGCCTTGGTTAGCAGGCTTCAGGAGTGTTTGAGAACTGAAGGACTTGCCTCACCATGAGTCCAGATCAGCTGTACCCTCCATGTGAGAAAAAAAGACGGCAAGATCTACAATCGTTAACAATTTTTTTTTTGCATAGGAAAGGGGAGTGAGGTTAGTATGAAAAAGAAAAAAAGACTCTCTGCTTGTCTACAAGCTAATCCCAAGAGAGAAATGTGATTTACTCAGATGAACACAGCCTGCAGCAGCTTCACTGAAGGCAGTGGGTGCCATGCAGGAGTAAAAGGGAGACTATTCCTCTTGACCAGTAGGCAAGCCTGCAGCCTACACAAATGGCAAAGCTTATTTCTTGCTGTTGAATTTTAAGATTTAGAATTCTGAAGCAATGGTTTGGAACTTAATTTGGGCATTGAAATCCCTTATGTTTCCTCTAAAATTTTTGGTCTGCTTGTTGTCAGCTTGTTAAACAGTCGTTTACCTTGAGACAGACCAGCCATTTGTCAGATCTTTTTCCTACTTTGTGACTTCTCTCAAGATTCAGAATCACTTAAATTAGATAAAACTGAACAAACTGAAGAACAGCTTGTTGTAATTTTTCTTTGTTTTTTTATCCCCGCAGACTATATTTAACAAAATCACAACTAATTTTATGTTGAATGAACTTTTTTCCAAGGTTTTTTTGCTTATACAAAAATGGAAGAAAGCAAAAGATATTTGCTTTATATTTCCCTCCTGTTTTACTAAAACTGAAACTAAAAATAATTTCATTCCTACTGGTTTCAGGTCCCACAAGTTGTCCCTTTTTTGGTCAAAAATATGGACTACCCCTGGTGGTTTCCAAATAGATTTCTCCTTTTGTTTCCCACCAGACATACTATTTTTTAACCAGTTATAATTAAGATCAACAGGAATATTGCCACTGATACAAAAGGGAGCTGAGTCAGGCAGAATCACAACAATTTCAACTAGATCTTTTATGAAAAGGATTTTCCCCCTTCTGTCAAAATGAACAAATAAAATACAGCATTTTTCAGCTTTTATAGGTGAAATGGAGGACACTACCATCTACCAATACTAATATGATAAAAAGTGGAGTTTTGTCATCATTCCACTTTAAAAAAATCATTTCTAGAAAATCATGAAAAATCTGGACTCGTTTATGTCCAACTGTTGAAAAATCTTAGATTTACTGCCAACATTCAAAATATGGTTAAGGAAAGGAGTGTTACTCGTTCTTACCTGTAGATGGTGACATTTTGGTATGAGCATTAAACACACATCCAAAAAAATTCCATACTTGTAAATACTCAACAAAATACCCCTATCCTTTCCTTAAACAGTTTCATACTGTTATGCAGATGTAATCAGATATTAAGAAACAGGCCTCAATTTTTCAGCTATAAGGTCCCAATCTTAAATATATATGCAGCCAGCCAGAGTGCTATGTTCACACAGGGTACCACTGGCTTCAGCAGAGCTCCACACAGGCTCAGGCTCTGCTTGCATGGACTAATTACCAGATTGAGACCTATGGCAAGACTTGAGAAAAAAAATTAAAAACCTCTACATTGTTCAATATAAAATAGACATAATTTTCTAAATGAGTTTGGAGTCCTTTATTACAGGTCTCTAAAAATTGCTGTTAGGGTTATACATTAAAAATACTAAATTAATAAAAAAAAAGGATTTTTTTTT
>VWYI01039537.1:1477-24622 GCA_013399455.1 Anthoscopus minutus | reverse complement strand
AAAAAAGGATTTTTTTTTCTGTGTTTGCTTTTTTCCTTCTATGGTACCATTAAGCTATAAATAATTTTAGGATAAAATGCCTAGTTATAAATGAAACTGTTAACTGATCATGTTTGCTGATGTCCCTTTATCACGTTAACCAAGTTGACTCCATTAATCCAGCATCTTCTCTTGTTTCTTGCCTTCCTTTTTCTTCTTCTTGGATTCTGTCAAGATATAACAAAACCAATTAAAAAATAGTGTCTAGCAGGCACTGCAATACATTTCATTTAACACCTGTGGAAGTTCCCCTTTTTTTCCTCTCCATGCACATAAGAATTGTTTCCTCATTTTGAACAAAGAAAGGGAAAAGAGAAGAAAAAGAAGAAAAATAACAGGAAAGGCCAAGGCAGTAGAGAAGATGGAGAGGGAGTTGCATGTTCCATTCAGAACCCTCCCTATCTGAGGAGCTGACCCTGTTTGGCATGCAAAGCATTGTCTCAGGAACTTGCTTGGAAAATAAGAAAACAGCAGGCATCTCCTGGAGAAACCGGGTCAGGGCTCAGCAGAGGGCTGGAAGAAAGCACTGCACACACTACCCACACACATACCCTTCCCCTGCTTCCTCTCTGTCTCATTGTGAGTCTTTGGCTTTCTCTGAATGTGCCAGCAGCTCCAGAGCATGGGGAAAAAGCGCTCTTGTTTCTCCAGCTCCTCCGCTGCCAACCCTTCCCCGTTCCCCTGGGACAGATACCTATGTGCTCTCAGGAGGCAGTGGGAGCTTGGCCTGGGGTCATGGGAGCAGCTGTCCAGCCAACTGAGACTGATGGGATGAGCAAAGGACTAAGGAGCACCTGCTTCTCTAATTAATTTGGGGTAAATAAGGGAACAATGGGAAAGTACGAGAGAAAATGTGCGTATTGCACTACCACCTGCACTAACTTTACTGTAGGCGTTCCACAGGTAAAGGAAATTCACAGAGGGACCTTTGAAATTAAATCAGATTAAGAGGACTAGGTACTCTTGTGTCACATGTCACCTTGTAATGGGGAAAATAACAGCTCTCATGGGGAACATGAATAAAACCTTATTGATACCAGCACAGAACAGCACAACAGGTACCACAGAAAGATGGAAACAGAGCTTCTGTGAAGCATCTTTCCTGGAACCAAAACAGCAAGCCAGCAGACCCAGGTTTGCCTTAACCCAGATTTACCCAAACCAAGCAAAACTATCAGAATCATAGAATACACTGAGTTAGAAGGGATCCAGAAGGATCACTGAGTCCAACTCGTGGCCCTGCACAGGACCACTCAAAAAAATCACACCATGTTGCCTGGAAGGGCTGTCCAAGCACTTCTTGAACTCTCCCAGTCTTGTTGCCATGAACACCATCTCTGGTTAAATAACAACTATCACCTTGAAGAAGAAAACAAACACTTAGCCCTTAAGCTGGGACTGTTATTTGTGAAAAATCATTCTTTTCCCTCTGACTCATTTACATAACATAGTCACAGAATCATGAGTTGTGGTAAAAACAGCTTATTTCTATTGAAGTCAAGGCAATTACACCAACATCTTTCAGGTGTGGATAGGGCCAGGTACCTCCAGCAGAAGGCAAACTTAGGCTATCACATTTTTCTAATGGTTGTTTTTGCTCTTTCCTAGTGTTTCAAACCAACATTTTTTCTTCACCTATTCTAACAAGACAAAAATTGTTTCCAATATCCTTTAGTCAAAAAAAAATATATGTTTAGTGATATAATCTCCTCTAAAATATCCTTCTATTAAAAACTTTGCTTAACTTTCAAAGAGGTAATAATTCAAAAGAAGAAGTCATTTGTTTTAATTTGAAAAATAATTTTTTCCCCTGCCTTTGCATGTGCCTGTGCGTGCGTGCTTGCACGAGCATCGGAATGTCTGTAGTCTGGAGCTGTTCACAATCTCTGACACTATTTCATAACCTGTCATTTGAAACAGTAATCTTTCACTGAGTTACTAGCTAATTTGCTTTCAGCTACAGCCTTTCCCCAACCCTGAAAATTTCCTGTATCCCCTCTTTTACCCTTTTATCCACCCACATCCTCCACTTCCTCTAGTTTTGCCTCTCTATATGACTGACCCTCCTGGATTATATATTGATGGCACTCCTCCTCATACTTTTTATTCCCCACACAACAACACCTACTCTGAAAGAAACAGTGGCATTTTATCAATCAGACTGGCACTGGAATCTGAAATTTATTTAGACCCAGCACAAGCAGCAGGGCACTATGTAGACTTCAACCAGATTTACTAAGAGTGAAGGAGACGTATAAATGCAGGCAGACTGCTAACAGGACTCTGCTGGAGAGTTTGTGCAGCTCATGGTAGGAATGAGATCAGCACCAGGAGAAGACTTTGGTCTGGAGTCATGTGAGTGCACCAGGTCCCCATCCTCACTTGACTTATCAGACAACCCAGTGTGTATCCATTTGCACTTGATGTCTGTGGGTGCACATCTCTTCCTTTCTCAATTCTTCCCCTTTGTCTACCTTGTGGTAATTTGCACGTCATCCAAAATGCCAGACCCATCTACCTACAAAGACAAGTGACTCTGCTTTGGGCCTCAGCAGAGTAAAACTGTTCTGTGCCCGATGGAATTCCTCCCTCATTAAAAGTACTCATATGACCATCTTTCATTTTCCAGACAGGTAATCTGGATTGATGCACAGCATATTGGCTCCATGAAATGACATGCATACACACAATAGTGAGAGCATTACAAATAAAAAAAAAAAAAGAGAAACTGCCCAAATATTTCTCAGTCCTTAGGCTCTTTAAAAATCCCCGCCAAAGACACTAATACTCATGTGCTGAACCATGAAAATGTTGATGTCCACATGCTCATGCACAAGTCTGTTCACAGCTCACTCTCCCTGTTTTGATCATAATAAGGCTATGGTATATCCATGGCTAACTGTGTAAAGTTGCTTTAAGATGCACTTTGTTCACGTTTTTTCATTTCTCAACACACTCTTTGCATTTGTGTCATTCAGGCCATTATTGTCCTCACCTCTGTTCACCCTACACTGAGATTTTATGACAAGCTGTTGGGTCACAGCCACATCATCCTGATCACCCTGCCAGTGCTACCCTCCCCAGGGCAACCAGGCATGACTGAAAGGGTCACCATGCTCAAAGGACTGACAAGTTGAGAGTACAATGCCAGTTATCTGCCAGCTCATCAGTCACTCCAGAATCAGCTGTAGCCATTTGCCACTTAAGTTAGAGAAAGATCCCCTAGGTAGACTGTGTCTAACAGTCCCATTCAGTTTCCTGTTCCATATGTGAAAATTATCAAAATTCAGTTCAGGTTAGCACATACTGGATTTTAACACCTTTGGTTCAGCCATTTCCTACCAGGCATCTTAATGTGGTCCCATCAGAAATTATAGTCACCCAGTAATCAGAGCCCGCTGAGACAGCCTTTATGATGGGGAAGCCACTAAGCTGGTTCCACATCTCACTGGCACTGTGTGACCCCAGCAACACTCACCACTGAGCCAGAGGGAAACAGGAAAAGCTGCTCAGTGAGCAGGGACTACCCTGAGCAAAACCCTGCCATTTGCAGGAGCTTTGGGCCTACAGCAGCCTCCTTCACATCACCCACTCCGTTGAGCACAGTATTTCCACTGGCAGAGCTACAGATATGTGAATCAGCTGTCCTTTACCTTCAGGGAATGTTTTCTGCAGACAAGGGCTACCAAAAATACAGAGAGACACTATGGCAAAACTACTTAACCAGATGAAACTCAGCCTCATACCAACCCACACAGAATCTGAACCTGGTCTACTCACTGCCCTATTAGCTTTAAAGTTAGGTAGCCCGTTGTGCCAGACACCAGTTGGACGTATCTTTATGGCCTTCCTGTGGTAGAATTCAGGGTCCAGAGAAGCAGGAGCAAAGCAAAAAGCAGGATAATAATCCTGTATTTTGGTCAGTTCAGGGACCTGCTCAGCCAGGCTAAGTATCCTGGACCAGGGTGCACACAAGGAACAAATTCCAAATGCCTGGTAGTCCCTGCAGTGTGCAACAACCAAGCATCACACAGCCACTCTGCCCCTCCAGAGCCAATTCACCTCCAGCAAGATAAAAAACAAACAGCCCTGCAAGAGCAAAACTGTGTCAATGCACAGGCACTGGATTATCTAATCCTTCATTGCCAGAATTACCCTGTGAATTGTCACAAGACTTAGAATTATTCACAGGATTAAAAACTGGTCATGGATTAGCACTGGACCCACTTTCTGTGGGCCCAAGATGACCAGTAACAAAAAGACCAGTCAGGGACTTAAGTTGAGCAAACAAGTTAATTTGGTTAGCAGAACTTTATGCAATTTGGAATTGCAGCAGTCCTTTTTACACAGTTCTCTTTATTCAGAATCTCATTCTTCCTATGCAAGCAGCAAATGAAAGTAATTCTGCAGAACAGGAGCCACACACCATTTAAAGCCACTCTTAATGTATATGGCACAAAAGGGAGGTAATTATATTTTAATGGAAGTCAAGCTCTGTAAGCCAAGATTTGCAGGTCTTTATTTTCATTTGTTGAAAAGAAGGTGACAATTCACTCATGGCACTGTTGAACTCCTGTGTATGAAAGTCAAGCAGTGTCCCCACAAGCAATATAAATCATTCAAAATAGCAAAAGCTGTGCTGATGAAAGGTTAGAGTGAAAAAAAAAATCCACATCAGATATTCAGGATACAATTTTCCCAGGGTCTAGCACTCACGTAGTCTTACTAAGCTCAGAGGAAGGCATGTTTTAGAAAGGCCTCTCTACTTCTCAATTGGAGCAAATTTTCCAAAGCACCAGGTTGCTATGGTGGTAAAGGGCAATGATGCCACGAGGTTTAGGGAGCTTCTGAACTTTGGGGACGAAATGCCAGTCTGTGGGGAATGCAGAAGTTTTAACTTTGGTATAATCAAGGATTTTATACCTTGGCAAAAAATAAATCTCACTGTAAAGAGATTCACACTCCTGTCTAGGAACAGAAACTGTATTATCTTGTGATTTCCATGATTGTAAAAACAAATACCTGGATTTCTGGAAACCCTTTAAATGTGATATTTCTTTTTCTTGTAGAGGAAGAAAATTTTTCATGGCTATCTAAATTCTTTTTTTCCTTTTTCCTGTACTATATCCATCATTTATGTATCCCAACATACATGTGGTTTAAGAAGGAAAAACTATATTATGATAGAAACTTTGCTCCCTAATGAATTCTACTGAAAAGCCTCTTTGAGAAACACAGATGGGGGGGGAAAAAAGCTGAACAGCAGCAGAAGGCACCTCTCCAATTAATCAGTGACCCTGTTCCTTTAACATCTCAACTTAAACTAGTCAGGAATTACATGGAGCTCTTATTTAAGAGATAATTTGCTGAAACCAAGCATTTTCATCAGAAAGGTTTCCCTTTGATGATTTTCTTCCTTCAAATATCTGGTAGAAAAAGTTTCAAAACTGCCTGTGCACTCAAAAGACCACAAAGACACATGAAATTTCTGATTTTGCTAAATGGCCTAAAAGCCTGAAGGCAAAGAACATGAAAATTTAATCTCATTTTCTTTATATCTATGTTAGCCCTTAAGATGTTAGATCTTAACAGTAGGTATTCAGAAGATTGCAATGGATAAGCTTTTCAAGCCAAGGCTGTTTTGCATCTGGAGTGTGCTAAAGGAATCTGGCTAATACTTTTAGAAGTAGTACATTTTGCTCTTCCAGTTGGCTTCTCATCCACCTCAGATACGTTTGTACTGCTCCTTCTGAAGAGTAGCGACTCTCTCACTGCTCTTCATCGTGTTCTGTGCTCATCACAAAAGGGACAGTCCCCTCTGTCTCTTCAGCCCTCTCTCTATGCTCTACCCTAGGTCCCCCTCAATGCCAGCAAGACAGGTGCAAGCACAGACTGATACATTCAGGGTTTACTTGCTGCATGCACGTGTCTGGAGACAGAAAGCTTTAATAATCCATTGGGATTTTAGTATGACACATATACAGCAAAAAGATCACACATGTCAAACTGGGATCTATATTATATGTAAGTGTATATATATAAAATTTTATTTAGCGGAAAGTTATTTGATGTATAATGTGAATAGAGACCTATTTTATTCAGTTAGCTCTTGAAAACCAGCCACATGCCCTTCTCAGCCGTGTTTCCTACATCTGCCCTAGATGAGCTTCACCCTCGGGGCACAGGACACGGGGTTGGCTTTGATCAATGCTACCCACTCTGCAGAGTTGCCTGCAAAAGTTTTGCAGGAAGCACAGATAGAAGGAAAGATAGAGAGATGCAAATGTGGAAAATGAGATGGGGTGATGAAGGAGAGAAAAAAAATAAGAAAGCTCGAAAGGAAAGGAAGTGAAGACATAGAAAATGAAAAGGACAGAAGAGAAGGAACAGGGCTTTCTCTCTCTGTCACTTTACTGTGTTACAGTAATGAGGTAAACATTTGCTGATGACACACCTTTTATCTCAGCAAATCCCATAGCTTAAGGCATTTTCATGGCTCAAGGGCACTAACTAATACCAAGGAGGCTGGGCAGCTCTTACAAGCCAGGAAAGTGAGACAATGAGCACATAACAGAATTGGCACACAGAGAACTGACAAGCCTATTTAAGCTTTCACCCACAAAGGTCTGCATTAAACCCTAAAAGAAACTCCTGCAGGTACAACAGTGTTAAAGGAGAATTTGTCAAATCCAGTTCTTTATCTTTTGGGGCAGCATAGAAAAAGAAAAAATAATGTGAAATACAAACCAGAAAAACATGGATGTTTAGATTTCCATGAAACATCCCAGTGTTTTTCTCTTCAAAAGCACTCTAAAAGCTGCAGAACAACTAAAAATTGAAAAATATTTAGTTAAAAAATATATTTCTTCTCTCTTTCTCCTACATGCATTTCCTTCTCCCTGGAATTAGGGTTGTGTCAATCCGATTGATATTATGCTATGATCTGACAGGGCATTCAAATTATTTATCCAAACAGTAAAATTTTTCAAAGGTACAAAAGCAGTCTCAAGGGAAACTACAGCGCAAAGCCTCCAAGAAACACAAGAAATGGAAGCAGAAAAGCAACCATTATAATAATAAAACAAGTAACATAAAAGACATCCAAACTTTATTAGTTATGGGCTGTATTGGCAGCTTAGAAGCAGCTTGAGGCTGGTCCACACTGTAAGCAGCATTGTGTTTTGTTTTTCTTACATAACTTATTCTCACTCCCACTGAAACTGAGAAACTTCATATTTCCTCCTGTCATGGCAGCAAGGAGTCAAATGGCATTCATGTCTCAGAGCCTAAAGTTTCCAGTGAGTTTTACTTCATCTTGAAACACAAGCCTTGTCCTCAGACTAGCACGGGGCACTGGGAAACACAACCAAGCATTTAGTGCCCAGTCTCACCCTCTGGACCACTGTTTCTTCTCTTGGTTTTCACATTTCCCAGCACCATAAGGCATAAATTATTCATGGCAAAACTGCTTCTCACAATGTTTATGCAGTGCTTAGTACAATGGCACCCTTTTTCAGCTGGGGCCTCTGGGCACTCATGCAATACAAATAATCATGATGATAGTAACAATAATAACAGGCAGCTATGCTGTTCCCACTGGGCACACACTTCCAGTGTCCTGTCCCACAGAGCTCAGATCACTATATTTCACTACAGGCTTCCGATCAGTGCCAGGGGCCATTCTTCAATAAACTTGCCTTACCCTTTAGAAAAAAGAAAAAAACCTCTCAGTTTTGCCTTTCAGGTTTTTCTTGAACTATCACAGCTGTTTCCTAATATGAGAAAATCCCTCATTTTTATAACTAATTAGTTTGAGCAGATTCTATTATTCTGCCTCCTGTAATACTAATTATTACACTAGCTGCATGCCTGCACAACTAATGAGTTACATTAAAGCTGGGGAATTCCAAAACCTACAGAGGGAGATATAGATGACTGCGAAGACAAAACAGGAGATACCAGCATCTTTCAAACAAAAGAAAATCTCAGCCCTAACAAGTCACTTCCTCTCATTCTGTGTCCCCTCCAGATGCTTTGTGCTGTTGCACAAAGGCAAAGTCAAGGGAGGGCAATCCAGGAAAAGCAACTTGTCCAACATGCAAAATGAAGTGGTCCAGTTTCAACAGTGCAGCACCCAGTTTGTCTGAGGAACAAACAGCTCAAGAGCAAGTCACTCATGCACCACTGTCAGCTCCTTGCAACAACCAGCAGTCAAGCCATCCTGCCAAAGCTGGTCAGCCTGTTCTGGCAGCACACTGCAAGTAAAATGTTCTCCCTACAGGTAGGAATCTGCCAATGGAGTGCTTAAAAACCACAGATTGTTTTCTGTTCCTGCCAGCAAAGTAAAGACAGGGATACATCTGCTCATTAACACAAGTTCATCTCTATGATTTGACAATAAGCTTCCTAAGACCCAAGATAAAATGGTGTTTAACACTGATGGGAGTCCACTGAGACTACTGAAGTAAAACCAAAGACCCTGATTAAAGACTGCAGTCCAGACACTCACCTTGAAGTCAACTGTCACATTCTGATAATTTTATTTGCATGATAAAAGGGAGCAGCAGCTACTAGCTACATGCCTGGACCTGCCACTGATACTCAGTCAATCAGTGAAATCATTTAGCCTTTCTGACTTTCAGTTACTACTTTTCTTTTAATTAGACTTCTTGAGCTCCCAGGTGTGATAGCAGGATTAGCTAATTGCTGCCTGTAAAGATATATAGATGAAAGAAACAAGGTAGGGCAGAAACAAGGTAGGGCAGATTAGTTATACTTCACTCAGCTCTGAAGTAAAACTCATCACATTATATGAAATTAGACAGAGTGCAGTCATTTCCTCCGTGCAGTAGCATGCACACCGTGCCAAACACAGGGAACTGTATTGACACCTTGCTATGCTCTCAAATGCTAAACCTGATCTGAATTATACAGAAGAGATTACAGCTATTAACAACTCAGCTAGGTCTTGCCCTCAATTGGGGAATCTTTCCAAACACTGCATGTTGGAGGATGTGATCTTTGGTTGGCACCCCAATTACTAAAGACAACAGGGGTGTGAGCAGTGTTAATGTTTGCCAATATTAGCACACATTTTTCCAGTGTGGCAAGGACTGAGCTGAGCCATGACAAAGTAACTCATAGATGTGATATACTGTAAATTGATAAAGAGATGGGAAGGCAGATTTATTAAAAATAACTAAATATAGCCAGGTGAAAAAGTTATCAGAAAGGAGCATAATTCAAAAAAATGAAGGGTACATTGCAGAAAGGGTGGGCTAACAGCTTTCTATTTAATTTTATCTTAATCAGAAGAATAAATATCTGAAAGTACAACAGCTATGTGGAGAGAAAAAGAGAGTGATGGAAAGAGTGTAAGAAGAAATAAAACCCATGAGGCAATCCAGCTCGATGAAAATAAATTCCTCCTCTCTTAGCAGTTAAAGAATAATGTTTCCTGAATCCTGACAATACTCCATTCTTCTGCTTTCTGGCTGGCTGGAACCTGAACAACATCAATCAAGTTTGGGTGGGTGTGAAGTAGGCCAGATGGAGGCTGTCGGAAGCGTTTTGTGCCCCTCAGTGCAAGCTGGCCATTACAGCAGCCACTTGCCAGAAGTGCCTGAGTCTGTCACATCTGTCAGGACAGTTTAGGGAGAACTTCAACATCACCAGCCTTGCAGACACTGATTAGAATATGCAATTGTGTGTGCTAGAGGAGAGGTGCCTGCCTCCACTGGGATTTTGTGATAAAAATTATCCTTTCATCCCTTCCAGACTTTCTCACGACCTCATCTGTGGACTAAGTACACAACAAACCATGGTACCTGGGACATCACTGTCACATTGCTGACAATCTGTCTGTCTAAATGCACAGTATTCAAGAAGGAAAGATGGTTTTCATCCTGGTTACCTACACTTTAACCCAGCATCTGAGGACCATGCTACTGTCTTCCAGTCTGAGAACATGTGAGCAAAGCTATGGAGAAATTAGTTGTCTGGAAGCCAGGTAAAATTAAAATTCCTGGTTCATCATCTGCACTCATCCTTAAGTATAGTTGTAATCCATTGGACAGCTGCTCAGAAGTAAAAAGTACTGACACAGACCAGTTGCTAAGAAGAGTATTTATTTTTTTAGTTTCCAAATTAATGGAGAGTGCTTACAAAAGGTTTTAGGCTTTTCTACAAATGCTTACTAACTATAAAAGAAATCTGTAAGAACACTTAGTTTACCAGGTTATGAAGAAAGCTTTGATTCCCAAAGTTTATGAGCATCTCCTCCTTTAACTTGGCACAAGTTTTGTCAGAGAGAATATAAGTCCTGGAAAACCAAACTATATTTTATCAACAAATCTTTAAAATTATAAACCCTGTGATTTTTTTGAAGGTATGATTTTCCTTTCTGGTAAGAATAGAGCCAGCTCCTATGAACAACAGTCATTTTTGAAATCAGTGCGAGGAGGGAGACTCATCCTATCAGCAGAGCTGCCATATGTTGATGGGCTGGAAAGGTGGATAGGCAACAGCAGAGCAGCATCTACACCTAAGATCAATCCACTGGCATTTTTCTTAAAGAAAGAAGCTGAGGAGGAACTTGAGACACCATGTCCCTTGAAGAAACCATGTCAGGTGGAATTGGATGCACAACACTTCATTGGTCAGGGCTAGACAAGATAATCTGTCTTACCCACGCAGTTTCTGTGGATCTTAAATAAATATATTAATTTTTTCTATTTTTTTTTACTTAGGGAGAATTTTTAAGGTCTCAGATACTCCCCATGCAAGCAATAATCAAAATTAAAATTATATTTAGCTAATTCAGTGGGTCTAATGACTAAAAAAGGTAGTATTACAATGATATTTTCTTCTTTCAATACAGATCTGTAGAGGACATGCTTGGAATACTGTTTACAATCCAATCTCTCCATAACAAAAACTCTTTTGCAATAGTAGAAGGATTTTAGGTAAGTGTGAGTAGTGAGTATTGTTATTGTGGATAAATTCTTATACAAAGAAGTACTTAAGTCAGAAGCTTTAAAAGATGGCAAATGACAAAAAAGGTAAAAGAATATATATAAAAGTACCATTGATTGGAGAAGCTAAATAGGGACTTTTACTGATCTAATTTACAGGACGAAATCAAAAGGAAAACTTATATAATGGAGAGGTTACAATTACAACCTAATAGAATAAAAATTTCACCTCACTGGAAAGGAAGTTAGTCAGGGAAATCACAAAAACAACACTTTTCTCTGAATATACTAGTATTTTTAAGTGCAATATTGGCAGTCAGTTCACATCTGCTTTTGGTACTCAGCCTGTTGCTGTCAGAGATGTGTTCATTGGTGCAGCTCTTGAAGCAAAGACCAGTCAGAAAGGCAACCATGGACTACTGTCTACCCAACAGATTCCTGAACTGCTAAGCCCCTGACTGACTGCTCTGCTGCCAGAGCACCCAAATGCCAGAAAGCCCCTGCCCTGCTCGGCTTGGCAATCCTAGAGGGAATGGACAGCCCATGATTAGCATCCACAGATTTAGCTGGATACCAGCACAGACCGCTCATGCTTCAGAAAATAACCTGCTGCTTCCAAATAATGCACCATGGGCTTTTTTTGTTAGCCTTGAGGCACTGATACAAAGTTAGGAGTGAAAAAGGATCCTAACATGTAACTAGACCATTTGAAGTGCTCAGGCCATAAACTGGTTCTTATTTCCAAAGAAAGTAACTCATTAAGATGCTAGCTACAGACTGAGTGCAGTTTAAATATCTTCTTTTATCTTAGTTGTGGGTTTGGATTTACCTCCAACCTGTAATTTCCTTCACCTCAGGAAGAAAACAAATACTCTCATTCCGGCCAACATACCAGAACTCTGATTTTTAACTCAGAAATAAAGTTCAGTGGGGCAAAACTTTTCACACAGTACTAGCCTGCTTGACCTAATTTCTTCCTGTAGTTCCTCCTTCTGGTGCCAACACACTGTCCAGTGTCGCTTCCGTGTAGTTATACCCACGGATCTGCAATATGGACTTACCTCTGAGCCCAGGCAGGCTCTGTGTGTGTGACTCCCATGCCTGCTGCTCCTACTGATGCCAACAGCAGATGAGTGAGCAGGTGGCATGCAGGAAGATGCCATGAGATTTCCAGCACAGATCAGGAGAGGAGAACTGCCCACAGTTATTATGATAAAAAAACCTACATTTGTACCTCTTTCTTTTTTTTTTTTTTTTTTGCATTCCTTCAAATAAAATAAAGTCAGGCTTTGTAATTAAGTCAATCCCCATAACTGGTTGCTGCCGTCAGTCCAAATCCAATTTTCAGTCTCAACCATAACTCACTCCTAGACTCTAGAATCAGTTTACTCCAATCCAGCAACTTTTCAAGCTCTGCCTTTAAAACTATAACTTGAAAATGAGCCTGTACCACCCAAGAGCACTGCTCTCACAAACAATGCTGCACCAATGCTCTGCTTTGTCCTCCTCTCCCCCTGTTCTGACAGCCATTGACAGAATATAGATCTATGACTCAGTGGAAGGCAGAGGCTCGAGGGGCAGAGTCCTTCCCGCAAGACAATAGTGTAAACAATAGTTTACACATTCAGCAAACTCCCAAGGGCTACTTAGGCATGGAAACTTAGTGAAAAAAAGAAAACAAAAAACCACACAAAAAAAAACCCCCAAAACAACCTAAACCTCAAAAACATGAAAAAAATTTCCTGCCCCTCCAAACTGCTAAGCAATAAAATCACACATCTCAAAGCTCTTCCTTCATTCCTATCCAAGCACTTCAATCCCTAAATGGTCTTTACCGTCACCAACAAAACCAACTCAGGTGGTCTCTGAAAATCTAGTAACTTTGCTGCTCCACAGCCTGTCACTGTCTGCACAGGTTCTAGACTGGTAACTCCATGGATGGTGTGCAAGGAAAGCCAGTCTAATGGATGAATGGATGCATACACATACACATACACACACACACACACAGAGTGCCTGCAACTTCTCTGGTTCTCAAGTGGAGCAGGCCACCTGCAGGTACTCCTCCGATATGTGGTGCACCACAGCCTAGAATTTGAAAATTGCTTGTCCCAGGTGCACCTCTCACACCTAATCACATTTATTTGTGTTGTTAACCAAGTATTCAGAGCCTGGAATGTGTCAAACCCTGCTGGTTTTAAGTAAACAAATGTCAGGTAGCATAGCTTCTATAGTCTACTTAAAACACATTACTTTTGTATCTCAAACAAGATCTCACAGTTTTAGCTCCCACTATAAATCATCCTATACACAAAACACCTGCTACTCTGATAAAAGAATACAGTAAAAGTTCTAATGATTAGAAAGAAAACAACTTTTTCTAAGGGCCACCTGGAAACACAAACACAGGGCGTATGTCTTTCTGTGTACCAGGAATTATACTGTCAGTCATGCTTAAATAAAACATACATTCTGTATTATTCTTCCTGATATGTTTGAATAAAGATTAAACAGCCCCAAGGGTGCACAATATTTTCATATTTCATTGTGCAGTGAGAAGAATATCCTTTCAATGCTACTTGTCCAGAAGGAAACCAGACCTTTTTTCACCTAGTCATTACTCAATACCAAACAAAACCTATATAAAAGATGTCTTTATCAAGACGTATTTTTTCATGTTGTTATTATTATTCCATTCCCATCACAAAGTGACTTATGAAAAGAATCTTTACTCTGGAAGTCTAGTTGTGTAAGCAAACTGGTAACAGTCCAGGTGGTCTAAAGTTAAAATTGGAGCTCTAATCTTCAGTTTATTTTTCAAGTGTGAGACAACTTTGACTATCCAGCTCAGGATTATTCCCTGCCTGAGCACTGACAGACAGGAGCAGCGCAGAGCTGAGAAAAGGCCATGAAAGTGCAATATCCTGTACAACTAAGCTCCCACTGCAGCACACAGGACATCACCAACCCAGTGATTTAAATGAACTATCATGCAGCTTTGAGCAAATGGAATTTACCTTGAGGTTTGGGTTTGGTAAGCTTCCCACAGGGCTTTGAGATTGTGACAGTCTTCTGGCAGTCAGCGTTATGAAGGGCTCTCTTTAGGTTCCCGGTCCGAGTCTTCAAGGCCGTGTTCAAGTCACATTCTCCCCAGGCCTGGAACTGGTATTTGCACTCCGCTGCAGCAAGCAAAAAAAGGCAAATTTAAAACACAATGACTGAGTGTGGAAACAAAAATGTTGTGAGTCCAATAGGATATCACAGGCAGCTGGTGCTTACAGACAAAAAGATGTGCAACTGAAGAAAAAAATCCCAAGAAAATGTTAGAGATTATTTGCAGTGGTAATTGCAGTCTCACCCCACCCTCCCCAGAGGTTTAAAATATAATCGTCTTGCTTTTACATGGATATTGCATTTTTTTGGCATATAAAGAGAAATACATTCACTATGAATATAAGCAGCAACAACTGAAAAACCAAACAACTGAAAAACCAAACAACTAAAAAACTCAGTGGTTTGAAATATCATTTACATTCTATATGGTTGTTTCTCCATTTGTGTGATGCCAGAGGTTACCAAATAAAACTTGAACAGTTTCTAGAATGTATGTGCGCCCATAAACTTTGCAAGTCTGAAACTGCAGCACTGATCGTGTTGGTAAGGTCACAATAAGTTCTAAATCATGCATACTGTTTACTAGAAAAAAATCCAAGTTTGCAAGAGTAAACAAATTTGAGTTTTGGAGAGATCTCTTGTCCAGGACAGATCTGACATATCTTCCTGAACTGTTACATATGAACCCTCTGAACTGAATGATAAGAATGAAATACACTGGTCTTCACTCCCTCCTTTCACTGCACACACAGGTAGAGCCCCCCATGCTCCACATCACACATTGTAAATTCTGTGAAAGCCAAAGCAGCTGTTCACAGCTGTGAATTTGCACTACTGTCCTGAACAGGGCTGAACACCACAGAGACCAGATTTCAGCATGCAGGAAGGCAGAGTTTATAAGATGTAGGTTATAGGGATGCTCTGCAGAGGAGCTCTGAGGAAGCTGCCTTCTGATCCCTCGCATGTTCTAGCTCTGATTAACCTGAAATACAGAACGCCTTCACCAAGACATCTGCAGAACTAAGCAGAAAATACAGGCTTCCTGCTCCATACTCAAAATAGAAACCAAAGTAAATCCCTTTACAGAGCGATGCTGACCTCCAAATTGCTTCTTCCAGTTGCAGGGAATCTTACACTTCTGAGTCTTGGTGGTTTGTTTGCACTCAGCTCCAGTGCGAGTGCCCTCACGTGTCCCCAGGCCGCAGTCACCATTGGTGGGCACGCAGACACTCCACTGCCACTCTCCACAGTCAGACTTCTTTGCCTTTTTCTCTGGATGAAGACAAGGAACCAAGCAAGAGAAGAGGTCAGGACCCAGAGCCTACAGAGAAGTTGCCTAAACTTAACCAAAGTCACAGCACCTGGAAGGGTGAGTAAGGAAGACACTAGTGATGGAGCTGCCTTAAAAGCAAGAGGTCTGACATCCTCTTCACAACTCTGCAGAGACAGGTCAGCCCCTCTGAGTCCAAAGCAGGATGATCATTCAAACTCAGTCCCACTGCCATGTTTACTAGTCCATTCTCAAGTGGATCTTCATCTTCAGAAATCTAAAAACCCACAGGGGTCACTGACCAAAACATGCAGGAGGGCTCTCACTCCGAAAAGACACTCCTCTGTCTCCAGTAGCTGGTGGCATGCAAATCTCCTCAGTTCCAGCTGAAGCACTATACACTAAACAATGAGAAATGTATATGCTGACATTGTGTATCAGAGGATTTGAGCACCTCCAGGAAACAGCTGTGGGATGCAAGCTCTGGATTTGCTATACCACATCACATTTTATATCAGAATATGAACAAAACTTCAAAGGAAAAAGCAAAGGAGATACATGGAGTAGTGTATTCCAAGTGCTGTTAATTCAGGTGGGTGTGTTGCTCAGGGGAAAAAATAAGGATGGATCATGATTTTATTTAGATCCTTAAACCCAAGTCTTATGAGAAAAGACAGCAATATTATCAAACCCAAAGACTCACAAAAATAATTACTTAAGCCCCTAAAACATCACAAGGAATTGTAAATATATAAAATTATTTTTCCTCTAGGTCTTGCATGTTTGTTCCAGCATTTTCTCATATTTCCACAAAGCCAAAATGGTTAAAAAGTTCATTTTATTTTTTTACTGGGAACACTAATTCTGACAGACTCGTAGCTCATATTATCTAATGTGTAAGTTGCCTGAAAAATAATAAACTCTTAACAAAAACACAAAAAAAAAGTTCTTTAAAAAATGTCAAAACTGAGTTGGACAGATATGAATTTTCCACCCCAGGCTTGTTTCTCCTATAACGAGGTCTAGGTTCATCACTGACAGAAAGCAAGTACTGCTGGATGTCTGGCTGTCTGTGTATCAGAGAGCACAATTCTTTGTCAGATGATTTCCACATCACGCAGTATCAGTGTAGCACTGTCATATATAACACTGAACAAGTGACATAACTGCTTTCATCACTCCTGTCTCACTCCCCCTAAGCCAAGCATGAAACTATTCATGGAGCACATTATAAGGTGCTTTACAATATCCACTGTGTGATAAACCAAGGATTCCAGTCTCTGGGTCTGTCAAGCTGCCACTTGACATGGAAACCCCTTTCTGTTCCCCTATTCAACACAGAACAACATGTCACAGCCACAACTCCTACCTTAATGTCAAAAGGTTAACAACCTGATTTCATTACAAAACCAGAAGCATTTGACATCCTCACACACATGCAGTCTGTCCTGGGGAATAACTTAATTAGACCGGACCTTACCTGGTTTCTCTTTCTTGCCAGCCTCAGCGGTACTCACAGCTGCCAGAAGGAAAATGAGTGCCAGGATGGCAGCTGTGAACATTCGACGTTGCTGTTGTTGCTGTTGCATTCTGCAGATCAGTGACAGAGAGGAAAAAAAAATTGGTTAGTGAGACTGTAAAAAGTGGGACTCCAACTAAAGCATCTTTGGGAAGCTCTGCTTCAGGACTACAGGACACAAGCAGGTCAAACATAATTAGCTATTGCCAGAATGGGCAATTATCTCTACCCCAGAGAGAATACGGAGCTCTTTAACGGTTTTCCAGCCTGTGTACCAAATCCCTGATCTATATCACTGATGTTACTGGAACAATTTTGCCATGGGAAGTCCTGTAACTATTTCTGGTAGAAATCTGCTAGAGAATCAAGGATCCTGACAGGTCTGGAACTCCCCTCTTCTTTTCTGATTTTTGGCTGTGTAAAAATAAGCAAAACATACACTTCATATTTCAGTTTACCAATTCATATCAAGTAGGGAATACACTATTGTCTGCCTTGCAAGGGTTGAAGTTCTTATTAGGCTTAATTGACATCTGAAAAGAGCTTTTTCCACAAAAACTTATATGTGATACATTATCTTAATTGTCATTGGCAGGCTGCTACGTAATTCTTCCTTCCCCTCCAATTAGTGTCTCTTCACAATATAAATTAAGATAATTGTTTGAAATGCAAAGTAGGCACAGAGATAGGACTTGCACACACTGCTAGAGGCTATCCACAGCATGCTAATGAACCCAAAATCTGGATTTGGGAAGCAAATATTCAAATACAAAAAGGCATTAAATAAACTTACTTGAGACTGAAGCATCAGTCACTGACTAGTCACCAAAAGTCATTCTGAGCTTTCCCTTTCTCATTCATATAATTTGCATTGTCTCATTTTGCCTTCAACAGGGCCTTCAAAATATCTGTTAAAAATAAGCAATCTCTCCCTTTCCCAGAGACAGGTCTCCAGTAGGTGACCAGGTACCAAGACAGTGGACTAGAGATTGCTTGGATGAAAGGAGGGTTTCTCGAATTTTTTGCTTTGGTTTTGTTTCTTTTTTTTCAAACCAGGACCCATGATGCTCATGTTACACTAGCCTTCAGAGGAGGTGCCACTAAGATGGTCTTTAAAACTCGGTTAGACTGATACTTACAGAGAGTTTAATGGCAGACTGATCTTATTTGCTGAGCATAGCAACTGTGGAGGAGAAATATTTCTCATCATGAACAAATAAAAAATTGTATTTGAAATTTAATTTGGCACTCCTCAATATTTTCTGTTGGCAACTTCTTGCTCAAATGCAACATAATTATAACTGACATAGAAAACAGGAGAGGAATCCCAAATATGGAGACTTTTAAGTGTCTGGCTTTAATATAATTCTAAAAGTCAGATGAGACAACTTAATAGGTATGTTGAAATAAAGTTCATTTGAAGACTACAAGAGGCCTGGCATTCAAACATCTAAAAGAGCTGTCATTAGCACCACTTTCAATTACTTCAAAAGAAAGTATCATTTCCCATGAAGAAGAAAGGACCACTATTGTTTCCAGAAAACTCAGAGCCCAGAATAGAGGATGTGAGTTGCCAGAGAGGTTGGGTTTAGTTTTTCCCTTTCTTCTGCTACATGTTTCCACTCAGAGCCTCTCATGTTTCACAGAAATATAATAAAATAAATAAAATAGATAAATAAATACATTAAATAAACAATTAAAAACTAAATATGCAGCCTGCCTTTTAGCTCAGCTTACTTTAAATTGCTTTTCCATAATCAAATGAGCCCCTCTTTTATGAGGAAAGTCAGAGAGAATTGTTTGTGCAACCTGAACAAGAGAAGGCTTGGGGTGACCTAATGGCAGCCTTCCAGTACCTGAAGGGAGCTCCCAAGAAAGATGAAGAGAGACTTTTTACAAGAGTGTGTAGTGACAGAACAAAGAGGAAAGAATTCAAATTGACAGTAGGGTTACATTAAATATTAAGAAAAAAGTCTTTACTGTAACTGTGGTGAGGCACTGGAACAGGTAACCCAAGGAAGTTGTGGAAGCCTTATCCCTGGAAGTGTTCAAGAGGAGGTTGGAGGGAGTGCTGAGCAACTGGTCTAGTAAAAAGGTGTCCTTGCCCATGGCAGGGAGTTGGAATTAAATGATCCTTAAGATCCCTTCCAGTACAAACCATTCTATGATTAAAACACAGTTGCCATACTATTTAAAAATCAAACCCCACATTCAGTCCCTTGTCCCTTTCCTTTGGGGGAGCTTCCCCACCAGCAACACTGCACATCCCCAGACACCCCATTTTCACTATAATTTGTCTTCTCATTTCATCTCTTCCAAACAACTTTCCAGAATCCTTTGCTGGAGTTAATTGATTTCATGGAAGCACAAATAGCATGAGACACAAACACTTTCATATCTCAAGTCACTGTCTGTGGGGCGTCAAAAGCTGAAGCAAGGCAGCACCAGTGGTTTTACTCTGCAGGATGCCACCAAATACAAGAGACAGTCACAGTTTTGGGGCTGCCTCCTACATCCTCACTGCCCACCCCAGGGACCTGGGATGTGGTCACACATATCCCAGAGGCTCCCCAGTCACCAGGAGTCATGGGTAACAGTTACTAGGGAAGCTGCCTTATATTAAGTTGAAAGCAACTCAAAATTAAATCTGATTGACATTCTTTTCAGCAAAACAGATGGGGAAAATAGTTGGGTTTTGGAGTCTGAAACATTCCAGAAGCCCTATAAACAAAACCCCACAGAGCCTTAATATAGCATGTTTTCCTAAGACTCAAGACTCCCCTACAGCCAAAACACTTGCCAAATGTCTAATGCAAACATTAAACCTGCAGAGATATGGATATTTTGCCTCTCTGCAGAGACCCAGGCTGCTTCCCAAAGTGCCTTTCCTATACCTACAAGTGAAAAGCCATGCTGTACAATTGGAGACCTTGCCTTACACCTCACCCACACCTTGAATATGATGCAACCAGTTCGACCACAGAAAACCACTTAACTGTTCTGCACATGATAAACAGCAAAGGTGGGTGCTCTCACAAAATTACAAATAGCCCATATGTAGTACTCACAGAATAGTAGGTATTTTTTTCAAAAGGCCAGAAAATGCCATATACCAGCACATATGAGTCCAATCTTCAAATATTTTGCAAATAGTTGGCAGTTAAAAGTTAGACTAAGATAAAAACTCCCCAGACTAGATTTGTTTCTGCAAAAAATATATTCTACTGAAAATAACTGTCTTTTTTGGTTTACTCGTTCAAAATTCAAATGTGACAGTTCTTCCTTTTTATTAGATTCTTTGATAATGTTTTCTGTTCAAGCTTTGATTTAAAGAACTGTCAGAACTGCTAGTAGTAATAAAATGTAAAGTGTTACGTTGTATACAAAATAGACTCCTCCTGGATATTTTGATTTTTGTAATGAGCCTTCTGGCTACATCAACCATAACAAGTAAATAATGTGCCACAAGAGGCAAGCATCTCTAAAGTCACATATTTCAGCCCCTATACAAAGCAAGGTGGCAGCATTTACAAAAATGGCAGTGGTATTTGTAACCACAGAAGGACAAAGACAAAAGTGAAAGAAAGGAGATTTTTGAGGTGTGGGCTGCTACAGGAAAGGTCATTAGATAGAAAAGGTAGAGAGAGAGAATGAGAGTTTAGAGCAGTTTAAATGGGAAGTTGGAACAACATAAGGAAAAGAAAGTGAGTAATCACATAAAGAATGCCAAAACAGGAAAGAGAGAAAAGTGGTTAATGGTAGTTAAACACTAAGCCAGAGAGTGTTAAAAAAGCATGAAGTGTATAATGAAGGGAGAATTCAAGACCAGTTGAGATGCACCATAGCAAGTGGATTCTTGCAGCAAAAATAAGGCATAGGAATTATGTCAGTCTTACAGCTGATTTCACAGTCAATCTCTGCTTGGAAATAAAAAATGAAAGGAAAATTTTCAAATGGCAGACAATTAGAGAATTAATGATTTCATCAACCATCCATCTATGGTTTCAACTACATGTTGAGCCTCAGAAATCACTCCATGGCTGCCGTTTAAGGGACCTTTTAAGCAGAGCTTGAGCCTCCCACTCTAAATCCCACACTTCCCCCTGATTTTAGAATCCCAGTCAAGTGGGCAGCTCACGACAGCACAAGCATTCCCATGCTGTTCTTCTTAGACCTCCGGATCTCTGTTAGTGCAAGTGAAGCTTGCCAGAGTGACTCTACCTGCACCCACACAATTAACTCACACCCAGATACTCCTGAATCTGAACAAGTCTTTCCTGAACACAAGCATCCATCTCCAAAAGCAGACAATTTTGGAGGAAGCAGTATCGGTGAGCAAGTGTTTATTTTTTCCAGCCTGACTGCAGCTGCCATATGCAACACATCCCAGGATCCCATATGCCTTTTACAGGTGTCTTTTTTTGATGTTAATAACTTTTATGCACGAGCCCTTCCTTCATCTGTTCTTTCCAAAGCAACTGGCAAGGTCCCAGATTACAGAAGCAAGTATCTCATTATTAGTCCATATGAGTGCAATCTACCACTCTGAACAATCAGGTCTTCTCACATTTTTCTAACCTGCCCATATCCTCCAGCTTTTCCAGTATAATGTGCCAAACACCAGCTGTGTTGATGGTACTGTTAAGCTGCATGTAAAGCAACACTGAAGGTACTGCCATTGCTAATGATGGGCCACAGGCTTTGCAGTGAGTTTGCCAGGGCTCTGGACTGAGTCTTGTCAAGGTTTGCCTTTTCTGAGCATTCCTTGGCCTTCCCACAGCTTTGTCATACTTGCTTTAGCTGCAACAGCATTTTTTCTAATTGACCAAGCAGCTGTGGCTGATTTGATTTACTTTCCTTTGTCATTGTATGGAGCCATACAAGTTTTACTACTCTATTATGATAATATAAAAAAATGCAGGGCCTTGAGAAGTGGAGACACAGGATACAGTGCATAGGAGTACAGATATGGCAGATATGAGATGGGGCAACAGAGGCACAAATACTTGCTATAAACAACTCTCCCAAGGTCAGATAAAGAAACTCAGACGTGGACCTGGAATAAATTGGATATAGGGGTAGAAAGAGGAAACAGAAATAGTTTCCATTATACCAAAAAGGCGTCTTCTCTAGGAAATTTGGATATAACAACACTGCAGACCAATGAAGAGAGAGAAAGGCATCAAAGCATGCTAGCAAAAATAGAAAAAAAAACCCAATCCCAGGTTGATCCTAGAGCAAGGAAACAGAAACCAGCAACATTAACATTCTACAGGACAAGGACCCCAGATGATGAAAAGTCACCATAACCATCTCCACCACCCACACAATGAAATCACCAACCTGAGGGCTAAGAAGAGCTGGGGAAGGGTCAGCATAACACCAGGAAAAGCAGCTGAATCTAAGTGTATAACAGTTTTTACTGTGGGGGTGGTGGAGGTGGCATTGCTGTTAACATTATTATAACACCTGCATAGATATAATCTTTTTCTGCTATAATTACATCTGTACTAATAACAATCCTTGGATTAGACCATTAAGTTTTAAATTATACTAACAATAAATCTTTGGCTTAATGTAACTATATAAAAGAAAGTACAGTTCCTCTTTTGCAGTAAACAATATTTTGAGCTATGACTCCCAGCTTCACACGCTATTATTTTCATCCCATGACCACAAATAGAAATGTGTCCCAGGTGCAGACTTAAAAAGTTCCTACAACCCATTATTTTTCTTCAAAGTACTGCTCATTTTGAGTCCTCTTTAAACTCCTTGTCAACATTAGAACTAATTTTTGCATTAATCCTTCTTTTTTCCTGCTTGAATGAATAATTTCTCATCAAGTCCCAAAACAAATACTTTAATAAATTACAGCTTGATTAGTGCCAGATTAGTCAATCTACAAAATCAGTTTTTAAATGAGCTAGTTTGGGACATCAGTTTCCTTTCAGTAAACCCATGCTGTGTTTAATGAAACTTATTATTTAACTCCAATTCTTAAATTATTCTCTTATTCAAAATGCGCTCTACTTTGAAGTCCATTGAAGGCAGATGAATATGTCTGCAGCTACCTGGATCTGCTTCTTTCCCTCTTCTTAAATGTAAATATTTTATTTGCTAAACTCCAGCTTTACAACAGCAGGAGATAAAATTTGATCCATGGTTTAATGGTCTCACTGAATCCAAAATATCACATGCCATTTTTATAATGGTCAGAGGTGGAAACACAA
>VWYI01039536.1:0-40321 GCA_013399455.1 Anthoscopus minutus | reverse complement strand
TTATTATTATAGACCCTATTGCATGCAGGTTGCAAATTAAATGCTTTTGTTTACCATTTGTTGATTCCTTATACTGTATTGCATATTTATTTCTGTTTTGTCTCAGTGTGAAATTGTCAAGTGCAGGCATGGGAGCAGAATGATTCATGTCATGAGTGTGAAAGCCTGCGTATAGTATTCCTTCTTTTAACAGAAGAACACTTCTGGTTTTGCTCATTTTTTTTCTTTTCTTTTTTTTTTTAAGTTGCTTATTTTTTCATGCTAGAAATTTTACTTAGGTTCTCAATTGGAAGAAATAAGGGGTTTTGGTTTCTTTTTTATGCAGACAACGACTAGAGGAAAAGCAGAAAAAGGCAATCAGGAAGGCAGAGAGGCAAAGATGCAAGCGGAACAACTGTTGAGAATGAAGTGGAAGGAAAATAATCATTTCAGCCAGGGGCTTACAGCCCTTGCAGGACCACAGCAGCTTTCATGGAGGAGCAGCAATGGCACTGCCTGCCTACACCATCTTCTCTCTGCAAGAAACTTACTTTAGTTGTAGGAGATGAGGATCATTGGTAGGCCTTCCCAAGCAGGAAACACAGTGCTAAATCTGATTTCACATTTAAGGAGCTTGAGAGCCACTGTTCATGCCTGATATTAGTAATAACAATAATCAGCAGCAGAATGATAGCAACATCATCTTTAGCCAAACACCTTAAGAAATAAAGATAGCTTAAGATCTGTGTGGGACTGAGTCATTAAATTCAGGCAGGTTCATGTTCAAGGGCAGTAATCACCGTGTGACTCTTTCTTTTGTATAAGCTGTGAATTTGACAAAGCAGTTTGTAAATTTACTTCAGAAATAAACATCATACAAGAGCACAGAGAAAATATTTTTTGCATGTGTTTCTTTGGTAATCTGAATCTACTTATAAAGTGGCAAAGGCAGTCCAGCTGAAAGCTCTGGCACTGTGATTTTTAAGGAAAAAGCGTTTGCCTGCTTTTCATTTTTTGGGTTAATGTCTTGGCACATAATGGTTTGCTTAAAATGTTACTCGGGTTTGTTTTGTTTTATGTGGATTGGAATTTAATTTTTTTTCAATACTATTCTCTTAGATGCGAGGAAACTTAATTGAACATAAACAAAGAAAATAAAGCAAGTCTGAATTTTTAAGGTCAGGTACACTTGTGCTGGGAGGAGAAGGATAAATTACAGATTTTTTCCAGCTCAGGCTCTGAATAAGGCTGTATGGTCTTTCCACCAATACCGCTCATTAAAGTTTCCCCTTCTGGAGGCAATATCTGCTCCCTGGCTGAGTTCTATGTTCAGTCTGCCAAACTAACACAACAAACATATCTGTAGCTCACAGCTCACAGCTGCCGTTGTCCTGGCACCAGGTGCTCATTCCAGGTGGACAGTACAGAGAGAAGGTGTCTCTGTCTCCCTCTATCCTTCTTCCTCAGCCTCTTTGGTCCCAGAATTCTCTCCAGCCTGGACATACCTGTCCTCAACCATGTGCCTAGGGTCCTCCCATTTAATTCAGGTCCTTTCCTCAATCTTGCAATATAATCTTTGTCCAAGTCCTCTCAGTCTTTCCTTAGCCTTCCCTGCTGAGTTCCCCATCCTTTTCACCAAAGTTCCGCAACTCCATTGTTTTGTTGCTCCATGAGCAATTTTTTGTCTCATTTATGGAAGTTTCCAAACCAATATTTAGTGAGGGCAAAACAGAAACTGGCAGAAGCAGAAGTATTTTTAATTTTAAAGTATCTTGCAGACAAGCGGATTATTAAATGCTCGCTCAGAGTGGTCTGATAAGTAATAAGCTACGTCCCCTCCTGCATTGCTGATAGAGACAGAATCCTTGTACTGGAACACCTCAGAGAAGGACAGTTTTTTAAAAGTCTGGCTTAGCTCAGTTCCTTGTCCACACAGCCTTGAACTAGGAACAGGTTTTTTTTTTCATTATATGGTCAGTTGTTCCAGGGATCAGGCTGGGTTATCATAATGATTTTATTGGACCTTAGTGTATGCTAATCCTGTCCAGAGCCCTCTGGTGCTTGACAATTCTCCTGATGCTCCTCACTTGTGCAATGGTGTGTGCAGAGACAGAGCTGTGGTGCTGCTCTTTAAATAGAAGCATTTGCTTCCTTTGGAGCAGAGCTGGTGGCTCACATCTTATTTCATCAGTCATTTTGCCACTCTAAATTTTAGGGCACTTTTATATAGAAAACAACAATATGTGCTAAATTTTTTTTGTTTGTTTTTTTGCTATGAAGTTATTCTTAGACACAAACAAAAGTAATAGAAATTGCTAGCAAGTGATCCAGGCAGGATCAGAACAGCTCAGTAGCCCTCAGGAGCATAGAAAAAAATCTCTGTCAGTTCAATGCTAACAATGTTCAGAGATAAGTTTGTAAGCTGCTTTTTTTTTTTTTTTACTCTATGGCAGCTTACCAATAGCATCAGATGAAAAATGAGGGGAGACAAAAGATGAACCCATCATTAATGAGGAAATTTCTTGATGCAAATAACCATTTTTATATGAACCAGTGAGGTTTCCAACTTCAACACAAGTGTGTGCGTTGCTTATTGTCATATCCTTACACAGCCATGGAAAAGCCAATGCAGAATTTATTCTAAAGTCTGTGATTAACAAGCCTTAGTAGACCCTTGAGCAAACAAAAAGTAATCTTGTTATTGGACTAATCAGCATATCTCGACTACAGAAAAAATATTTTAGTCATGTAAATCTAAGTGAGGATGGAATGTGAATAAACACTGAGTTTGTGTGTATAAATCCCAGATGGCTACCAAGAATTTTGCTATAAAATATTTATATTACATAAAGAAATGTATTTATAATTTTGTTCCTTTTCCAATTCCGCACTCTTTTTTCCCCTGCTGTATTCTATGTTTTGAATATTGCTTGGTCAATTAAACACAAAATTGCACAAAGCAAAAAAGGTTTTTTTCCTGGCCTAATTTTTTAAGGACTTGCATCTTTTGCCATATATAATTTTTAATTTTATATCTGTCTTCAAGTCACACTCTTTAGTGCTGAACCTGTCAGAAAATGAGTAATCATCTAGAAAGGAAATTTACTGGAAATATTTAATAGCTATCAGAGCTCTGTGCAAAAGCATCCCACTGACAGTGCTGCCTGTGCACTGTGTCTGTGAGATACTCCTCCTTCTACTCTTCCTTCTTGTTTGTTACAAGTAGAGGCTGGCAGAAAAAGAGAAAGACAAAAATCTATGCTTCAGAAATTGAGGATTTCCCTTGGCTAGAAGTTTTTTTCATGATCTGTTGTGAGAAACTCTAACAAGTCAACTTCTTGTAGGAAAACAGTTAAACATCTGTAGATCACTACAGCATTGGGGCAAATGACCAACATGACATTGCTGCTTCAGGGAAGAAAAGTTAACCTGCACCAAAGGAGTGACTGTCACTGGCAAAACTTGACACTGAGCAGTCTCTGCTGCATCTCCCTTTTGTTTCTGTTTCCAAACCAGTATCCTCCAGGTCATGCCACCTGCTCCAGTGCCCCTGTGATTCCAAGTAAGGAGAATACATGGGTAAATCAAGACAAATGTAAGGAAGTTATAGCTACATTTGTTGCTTCTAAAGTCCCGAAAAAAATACCAAATGGTTTTTAATTCGGGACTAGTTTTGTTTGGCCACACCGATGTGGATATTCTGTGCAAAGCTCCCTGTAAGGGGAAAACTTTTCTTTTGGTTTCTATATATAGTTTCTCTTTCTCTCATGTTTTTTTTTGGTTTGTTGGTTGGGGGTTTTTTGTTAGGCTGGGCTTTTTATTTTGTTTTTGGTTGTCTGTTTTTGGTTGGGTATTTTTTTGGTTTTTGTTTTTTGAGATGCTCTAGTCTTCTACTTCCTTTGTAATATTATTATTTGCAAAGAATACTCGGTTTGATTGTTGGTCTCAGTCACTTAATAGTCTTGTATGGTTTGCCAGTAATGAAAAGCAGATGACAGCTTCTCTAAGCCATTTTTTTGTTCCTTAACTACACTGGAAATTTAAATACTTGTAGCTATAGCCATGCAACTTCAGTATGTACATTAAAGTATCTTGGGGAACTCACTGCACAGCACAGGTTTCCCCATGCCACAGAGAAACCTGAGAAACTAACAGTCTTTGAACTACCCTCCAAAGTTCGGCAAACTATAGGCAAAGGGTTCACAAGCAATTTCCCACTGCTGTTTGCATTTTTCAGATGATGTGGTTCTGTGTAGGACTTTGCAGTTGGCAGTCTGGGCTTTTTCAGTCTGGATGATTCTGCTACTAAGTAAGTGGTGGAAGCCTCCAACCAGTTCTTGTTCCATTTTAACACGAAGACATGACACAGAGGATCCAGTGGCTCAGTTTAATCTAAGGAACTTTTTACAGCCTTAGCAGAACACATCCCTCTTTCTTAGTGTAATGACATCATTACTATTCTCCCATTGACCGCTTGCTTGAGACAATGTTGTTGTTGATCACACTGAGTCATCACTGAGCAAATGAATGAAGAATGCTCCTAAACAAGAGACATAAGACCTAGTTAAGCACAGTGATTACAGATACTATTTCATATATATCTATTGTTTGAAGTCATCTTACCTTTCTCAGAATAATCTCCCTACGGTGATCTTTGTAAATGTAAGAATTTTTTTTGGTTTTATTCTATATCATATATGCTTAATGGCAAGTACCATTATAATTTTTTATTCCTATTTAATTGATGGAGAATTGAAATCTGAGACTTACAGTTAGGTGTGGTCTAAATGAACAGTCTTTGTTTCAAATGGATGACCACAGTTATAATTTCTTTGTCCTGAACTTGCATTTGTTTCTTTACTTTCTTTAAACAGGATAGAAGTTTCAGATGTTTGCTCTAATGAGTAACTAAATTAGCCAGAGATAAATATCATACTTGTCTGCTATAAACTGAATGGGGAACATGCAGGAAGCTTGTTGAACTAATTAACAATATTTCCTCTTTGCAATTAAACAGTATAAATTATTAGTGACCTTTTAGGCAATTAGAAACCTGTATCATAAACCTCTCAGAAGAATTGATGTGAATTATATCATGAATTCATAAATCTGAGGATCAATAACAGAAATAATTCTGAATCTTAATTACAAATTGATTAATCAAATGAAATATTACAGATTCATTTGACTGTTGAGATTGGGATTATATACTTGTACCATATACGCAAAGCATATTACATTCAGTGATTCAAAAGGTCTTTTGCTATCTTCTGTTCTAAATTATGAACTCAGATGTCAGAAATTGAGAAAGCTCTTCCTAGGATGCTGCTATTAAAGGCTCATAAGCATAGACATCTAAGAAAATATTTCAGCTGCTTATGATAATGCTTACAACTATGGAAGGATGTCTGAAACATATCCTTATATGTCAAAAATATTTTCTCTGTGACTTTGTAATTCTTGGTTCTCTAGAGAAGAAAACACTCTCTTATTCCTCAGCACAATTTAATTTTTTTTCAGTATCAAGAATGTTTCTGAAGCATAGTAAATGTAACAGATTTGCAAAGTTAAACTTTGTACAGGGTGCAGGAGTTATCTATGCTGACAATGGGGATATTGTGTACTATCACCTTCTGCATGGTTTTTGAGAAACATTAAGTAGTATCGACAGGAGGTTTCAACCCTTCTCCTGTTTTGAAATTGCACGAAAAACCCCAAATTCAAGTGAAAAAAAATAAGTCACAGGAAAAAAAATGTATCATTTGTAAGAGAAGACTGGAGTGAAAAACAGCAGGAACATAGATGTGGCATAGAAAGGGAGAGTTAGCTGCCACCCTTCAGGCCTCCATCTGTGCCACATATCACAGTCTGCACAGCTTAGTTTCTAAGCACTGCTGCTCCCCATGCCCTTCTTCAGTGCTTGCTTAATAGTGCTACAGTAAATAAAGTGTGCTTTCTATCTTCTGAGCAAACATGTTTGGGGTTCATAAAGAAATTATTGCTATGCCTTTTTTGCCCCTCTGCTGCTGGGAACTTAAAACTTTCTCAGGACTGCCTAGTAGATCAAGCTCCATGCAGACTGCAAGAGCAGCCATTGCAGTCTTTCAGCAGTGGGAGAGACATCTGCCTCCTGAATATGTACCCTAAGCATGTCTGCAGGAAGGGGATCCAGCTTTGATACTCTGATCTGGCCAAAGCCATCTTCACAGGTAGGGGCAGCATCACCAGGCTGTGGATGAGCTGAGAGGTAAAATGTAGTTTCCTTGAATAAAATACATGATCAGAAAAGTCTAGAGATTTTTCTAGGAAAAGTTTACTGTTGGGCTGCCAGTGAAATAGATGTCAAACAGCTTTTCCCCCCTAACTCCCTAGGTTTTGGGGCTTGTACTAGTGGTTATTAGGTAACAGAGACACATGCTCTTATAATGTGTCTAAAGCCTCTGAGTAATCCAGAAAAGGAAAAAGAAATCTAATCACAGAATGAAGGCTATAAGTTTTCCAGTCCTTGAATAACCTGTACAAGTGGGAACACTCCTGCAAGGAAGCAGGCTCAGACCTTCCCAGGAAGAAAATGAAACCAGGGGCTCCCAGATTCTGGATGGGTATGAAGCTCCTGCTTGCTGCTGCCCACAGCAGAGTCAAGTTTCCTACCCCTGGGTGCTCCAGAAGGGATAGCCCACTGACAGCGTAAGGGGATGAGCCTGTCAGGGGAATCTGCCTTCCTGACCATAGTGTCTCCTACACAGATTCCACTGCAAGCTTAGACCACTCATTGTGTAGGCTTTAGAAGACCCAACTAGTTTTGTGTAGGCCTTAGGAGGCCCAACTAGTTATATCAGTCACTTCATCATACACAGGTAGGAAGTGCCAACCTTCAAAACAGGAATTGGGTTATAAATTCCCAGAGATGCTTAAGATCTCCCGTTCCTTCTTTTTCAGGTGGATTTCTCTGTTGATTAGATAGTCAGCTCCCTCTACAGCTCAGTGCTTTATGTATCTTAGACACTGTCTTGTCTTGGGACTTGGAGGACAGGAGAGCTGTGAACATTGTCTGAATGACAGAGGCCTGAAAGTCAGGTGCTGCAAAAAGTTCTGATCTCGAGTTTTGTCATATTGGAGATGAGCTCAGGGAGTTCATTGACACAGTGAGAGTCTGGGTGAGAATGTTTACCCTTTGTGGGAACCCAGGACGTCCCTCTGACAGTCCTGGGTGATCTGAGCCCAGGCCAGGGGGGTTTGAAGCCCTGGCAGGGGGGTCAGAGACGGTGGCATGCAATCAGAAATTCTTGTGGCTTTGAGCTTGATCCATGGAACAAATTACCATAAATGTATGAAGAGGTAGAAGTCACAAAAGTGTTGAGTTAGGAATCTTATTATAGTAAGCTGGGAGGCAAGATGGAGGTAACTGGGCATTGTCCTGTCCTCCTTCCTTCTTCTTCCTAGCCTCCATCTTTTGGGTGACGGTGGCACTTTGGCATTGGTGTTGAGTAAAAGGACACAGTCTAACATGGGTTATTGCTATTGGAAAGTAACTATAAATAAATAATACGTAGTTTATAGTATAAAAGAGAGCACAAGCCCCGTGGGAGGAGGAAGTGCCTTGGTCTGGTCTGCTGAACAGACTTCTGCAGGCCTGGCTGAAAATGTTTTCTGATAACCAGCAATAAACAACCTTGAAACTGAAAGCCAAAGACTTCAGACTCATTCTTGGACAGCTGGGTTGAAGAAAAGAGACTTTTTACGCATCTCGGGGTCATCTTGACCACAGGAAACCCCGAGAACCCTTGGCTGGAACAAATTCAGGGTAAAGGTTCGCTTTCCTTTTGAAAATCAATCAACCTCTGCTCATTAATATTAGCTGGAGAGTGCACATTAAAACACTGCAGTGGAGATGCAAAGAATTAGTAGGATTATTCTTCTCAGTTGCAATCTTCAAAGTGCTTTACAAACATTACAGTTCAGATTTTGACTGAAGCATTTAGACATGGAGGTGGTGCAAGTGGTTGTGTCCACCCAGTACTCCTTGTGCCTGTGCTCAGGTGAGCAGTTTGAGCCCTTTGAACTCCTTTGACAGCCAAACTGAAAGCCTCTACTCCAGCCATCAGAGTGAAGGGAGGAGGAACATCCCCATCCTTTTCCTCTGGAAATGGTTTCCAGCCATGGGCAGTTGTGAATAACCCAACCCACATGGCTACTCAGCTTCTCATTTTTGTAAATTGATTTTATCCAGTTTTCTGTGTTGTAATTGGTATTCATTAACAGCTGGAATGAAATAATTAAAAAATTTCCCCAAACCAATAATTATAAGTGTCAGCTTTTGGGTACATGCTTTGATTGTTATGATCATATCACATAAAATTTATTTTGGAGCAGGGTGTTAAGTCCTGAAATCTCAAAGCAGGTTTATAGGAGAGATGTATACAAGCATCTCCAAGTTACACATTTCATCCTTATGGTTTACCCTTTGCAAGATTTACTCATTTGTACTGTGCAGAAAATGGCTTGATGACAAGGTCCATGAATACGCTTCTCTTGGGAAAATATATTCACCAGCTCCTAGTGTTTATAAGAATTACCATAAAATAGTAATGTATCCTCCAGACTGGAAAATCCTTTTGAGTCGCATTATTTTTCCTGTTGAGAGCCTTACGCTATTATTCAGTGCTTTATTGACCCAGCATGCTCACAGTTTGATGGATAAAGATAATATTCTCAGTGTATTTCTTTTAATATCTTTTTTTTTTTAATATTTCATTGCTCATTATGCTATTTTAACAAATTTATCAAGTGTCCCTAGAGACCTTCCTTGTTGTGCTTTGCTCATACTTTTGGTATGATGAAATGATTCAGATTACTTATCAGTGCATTTCCGGAAATGCATGGTGAGAAACGATATAACAAGAGAAATTCTCTACATTATCTAGATATTTTATCTAGATAAGATGGAGAGGATCAAAAAGGATGACATTCACCCAGGTGTAATGATATAGATTCCAGGAGAATAGGTCCCTAGTATATTCCAAAGTCTTGTCCCAGGTGAAAATTAGTGGCAGAATAACATGATAGCAAAATGCCATTTTTTGAAATCAGATTTGAGAAAAAGTCAAAATAGAAAAAAATTCTCCTTAGAGATTTTTCAAATTCCAAGGGTTTGATGTCAGAAGGAACCTTTTATTATAAAATCAAATCTGGCCAAAACTTAAAAAATTTAATGTTTCAGTAAAAGCAATTAGATCAATCCAAAGCACATTTTTGAGGTGAAGGGTTTGGTCATAAAATTTTGGCAGATTCCACCATTGCATTCCAGTTTGAGATAGGAAATAAGTTTGGAAAGTGTAAACATTTTCTGATATAGATAAGCCTTTTCCTCTCGAAGTCAGCTGACACTCCATGATTTGTTAGCCTCATTGATATCTCTGAGCTACCCTTTATTTCTATAGAAGATAGAAGAGCCAAATCTTAAAGACTTAAAAAAAAACCCCTTCTGTAATATCTTTGCAAAAATTAAGATGCTGAAAAAAGGTATGTGATTTTATCTAATTTTATACACCTCAGCATTTTAAAATGTATTTGAACATATTAAAAAAAAACCTTTATGCTTTTAGAAAACTGAAATTCTAAAGTTAAACAATCTGGTACTTGCAAGTCAGTGCAAAATATGGTCTATTTGTTATGTATGACATTGTCTTTTCAAAGCTTTTTGACTGTGTTGGTTTTTTGTTGTTTTGCTATTGGATCTTACATGTATTCTGCAAATTTTTATGCCCTTACGCGTGTGAAAATCTGAGAACCTTGTCTATTGTTTTCTCTTATCTTGCACATTATTTGTTTTTACTCTTTAAACTTCTAAAAATCTGAGATTTTTTTTGGAAGTGTCATGGCTTTATTTGTTACATAGTTACAGTTTGAGCTCTTTAATGACAGAGAAGAGACAAGCAGCAAAGCTCTAAATACTTTGAACACAATTGTTTTGTTCTTCATTCTTCTACTCTCAGACTCTGCTCTCTTCTGGAGATGTAAATAATAAATTTATGGACAGACTAATATCTCAACTTTATGTACAAAGCAGGATGTTTATAAAGCCTTTGAGGATACCTTCAGTGAGAAAGAAATAAGTGCTCCTGCTGCTAATTTAGGATCTTATTCTTATCTGGGCAGACAGAAAGCATTTCAGCATTGCTGGCGAAATGAAAAAGGCTGGTGCTGTTGGTATTGGATACTGCTCTGTGAACGTTGCTCAGGCAGAAGTGGATGGCAGGGTATAAAACAAAAGCAGAATAAATATTTGTTCTTTTCTCCCTTTGGCAGCCTAACTGGGGGGAAGGAGAGAGTTTTGGCTCCAATCACATGTTTGAACTTCTTCAGGATTTCTGTCCAGAAGAAGAGACTGTACAGGAAAAAAATGTTATCTGTTTAGCAACATGCTGTCTGCAGATATCGAGAGAAAAGCATCAGCAGCTGCTGCCTCCCCTTGCATCCTACAGCCAGGGTGTTCAGCCTGGGGCCAGAGAGCTGAGGCACAGGGACTGCATGGCTCCCCCACTCTGAGGAGCACTGGATCCTTCATAGCCCTTTGAAGTCAGGTTGAACTCTTTCAGTTAATTTATTTTCTTTGAATTTTTCAACTAGATGTAACTATTCAAAAGCTCCCTGTATCAAAGAATAAGGTGCTGTGTCCTACCTGCCCTCCCCACCAGGCCAGAAAGAGAGCATTGCTGTGTTGGTGAAGAGGACACATTCTAGCACAGAAGACACTGAGTGCACTCATTTCTCTTCGTGTAAACCAGTCTCTCCAAAAACATGAGATGTGGTTTCCAGGTCCTCAAATGCAGACATTCAGTCTGTAAACACTGAAGGAGTGGTCTGACTACTTGGTTATTTGAGGCAATCTTTGGATCCATCTCAAAAAGTTTTTGAGCCAAAGCTGCCTGATGCATTTGACCTGATCTGCTATGGGAGCGATATCAGAACTGCTATTTAACTTATCTGCTAAAATGAAAGACTCAGCTTTTGTCTCATGCCTTTTTTTCTTTACTGCCTTCAGCAGCTGGGTTGCAACTGCAGGTGCCTTCAGGAGTTGCTTTGGGGCAATGAGCACCAAGCAATGCAGCAAAATGCTCTGTGCACCTTGTGCTGATGGATAATGTTGCCTTTTATAAAATGCCATGTGATAAGACAGAGAGCTGCATGCTGCATAAAAATGGCAGCTCCACAGGAGGAGTGAAATTTGGTTTAACTTCTGATATATCCTAATGGTGTTTTTTGTAGAACCTACCTCACCTCCCTCCCAGTCCATGGGAAGAAGTTCAAATGAGTCCTGAAGAGGCATGAAAGCCACTGTTTTCCTCCTCTTTATCTCCAAGCAGTCCAGAGGGGATGAGTAATGTTTTTGTTCCAAGAAGGCACTGTGAATATCATCTCTCATATATTCTGTTCTTTTGTTTCTGCATCATACAGGCAGAGCAAGGAGCAGTGAGAGTGGGAGGACAAATTAAATGAATAGCTTGGAGACGCTAGTTCTCACATCTGAAGGATACACTTTTGGAAAGTTCACATTTTAAGGAAAAAAATTATCACATTTGCTGCACCAAACTTAAACATTGGGGTTAGGGAAAGATGGCAAACCTCCCTGTTCATTCCTGTGGTTAGCTTCTTTCCTATGTGTGACAAAGCACCCGAAACTATCACAACACAGCAAAACCATCAGCTAACCCAGTGATTTCAGAACATGTGTTAACCCCTGGTAACCTGGACACAGTACTAGATCTTCTAAAACATTTCTGTTGAAAGCAGTAGGAACTAATAAGTGTCATTAAAATGATGCATAATGGGTGTCCTGCTTCCCTGTAGTTACTGCATCAGTCAATATTACTCAATATGGAGACACAGCAGTGTCCTAGTTTTGGTCAGGAAGGGATTAGGAGGGGCAGGAATAGGGGGCTCTCACTGTGGAACACAAAACATGCCAGTATTGTTTTAATTTCCATGTAAATACTTTGTCTTATACCTGTTGTTATTGACAGTGTTGCTGTTACTGTTTGTTTTCTTATCCGTTTCCACTAAATTGTTCTGATATCAGCCTGTGATTTCCACTTTTGTGCCTCCAATTCTCAAGTCCATCCCAGGAGCAGTATAAGGGAGTGAGTAAGCAGCACCTCGTTTGGGAGAGTCTCAGTGGGGGAACTGAATTGGGAAGTACTATTCCTAAACCACGACAAGTGGTACAAACAAGAAACATTTATTATCCTTAAAATGTGAACTTTCCAAAAGTGTACCTGTTTTCAAACACCAGAATGTTTGGCTAGATTACAAGAACTCATGAGTTTATTGCAAAATGAAAACTATTTATTAATATAAAAGGGATCTCACTTCTGTATGTTTACCAAATCTTTGCCATAGGCAGTGAAAAAAACCCAAACTGATACATAGAAAAGAAAAAAACCCTGACAAATGCCAAAATATGCCAGGCTAGATGTGTGTGTATAAACACATTAGGTTATTTTTTTCTGTTTGCATCAGAGAATAAACATTATAATAGGGCTTGATTTGTTTTCCCAGCCTTTGTCTGCAGCTAAGATAGAAGCTCAGTGTCTACTATGGCAACAGAAAGCTATGCTTGTGCTGGATAATTTCCATGAAAACTCCGGCATTGCCTCCATGGGTTGAAGCCTGGTGTGTGAAATGGCCACTGGTTATTTGTAGCCTTGTCATGTCTTGTTCTGCCCAGATGCAGAACAAGATGCTCTGTGCCTAGAGCACATCTGGATGTTTGTGATGCAGTATTTTAAACCCTGACAGCTGCTGTCATTTTGTGAGATCTTCTGCAGGAAACTGTAGAATTTCTGCTGGAAACGATAGGGTTCTTTAGAGAAAGGTTTACTTCTTGTAATGTTTTCCAAAATAATTTTCATAAACAGTCTTGCACAGAAAAAGGACTAGATTTTGATCATATTTAGTCTCATTTAACCCAATGATGTAAATAATTCCCATAATCCTAAAAAGTTTATTAGTTAAATGATAGCTACATGAGCAAGTTGGACATAAGCCTAACCTGCTCCTGTCCCTTTATCATCCTGCCTAGCTTCAGCTCCACAAATATGAACTTTCTGGGAGCTTCTCCACATATTGCAAAATCTAATCTCTCCTTTGGGGCTTTAAGAGACTTGATTGAAATCTAAACAAGAAGATTTTTCTGCTATGCTACCAGAACTCTTTTTCTCCCACTGTAGTCCCCTTCCATTCCTTCTATTTTCTTTTTTGACAAGTGGACAAAGCATTTTAATTGTTTTTGTCTTAATACTTTCATCCATGTAAATAGTGGAATACTTCTAGGGGATATATATATATATATATATATGTGTGTGTGTGTGTGTGTATATATACATATATATATGTGTGTGTATATATATATGTATGTATATATACACACACTGTAATGGAAAGGACAAATGTGACTTTCTCGAATTAGGAAGATGTTAGTTTAAGGCAAGTGAATCTCTTTGTTGAAGACTTTCCTTAGGGAAAACAAAAAGAAATGAGAAAAAGATTGTAAACTTTGCCTCTAACTTAGTCTAACGCACTACTCCTTAATTAGGTTTTCCTCCAGAATCTTTGTTTTTGAGAGCTGCTGCAACTAGTAGAAGTAGGTTTAACTTAGATTTTAATGTTAAGAAATAATTGAGGTGATTTCCTCCATTCTATTTCTTACCTCTTATATTTCTTATGTTTCTTATATCTTATAGTTTCAACCCTCACCCTGGAACCCAAAGGCACTGACTCACCAGCCATAGTCTGTCCCTATAGGAGACAGACCAGATTTATTCTGGTTTGATCTGGGGACACCCCCTCCTCTCCTCTTATTTCCCTTCCCCATTGTCCCCAAGTCATCAATGTGGGTGTTTGACCAAAAGATTATTTTGACCTAATTTAGGCTGAAAAACATATTATGCTTACCACTCATTAAGCAGCTTTTAAGGCAGGCAGAGGTTGGGTGCCATCACTCCTGTTTAAGTGGGGTATTGAGAAGCCATGGAATATGGCAGAGTGAGATAAAAGGCCTTTCTTAATGGCAACAAGAAGAGGAAAAATGTGGGTGTCTCTGAGACTCTGGGGATCCACTTAAAAAAATTAGTTTGGTTGTTGATTTTGTTTTGATCTTTTTTTTTATTTTAGGAACTCTAAGGAGATGGAAAAGGTAAGTGAGCCAGAAATACTGACTTTATGACAGTTCTTGTCTGTGGGAGGTTATTTCTTGAGAATTATCACTGACAGGATGTTTTTCTAAGGGTGCCACCAGTAGCAGGTGTACTCATACCCATAAGTTGCAAATTGTGCCTCTGGAGATGTGTAAATGTAAGATTAAAATAAAATACTTTTGATAATAATATAGTTTGGGTTGTCCTTCCCAGAAAATGAAGAGCAATTTTAACCTGAAAATCCTTAAAACAGTAACTGTGACTAAAGATAGAAGACACAGCAGCAAAGTGTTCTGGCAGCTGGAAAAGGGACTAGATAGGTCATACAGCATGTGCTGTAAAGTTGAGATTTGGTAAAGTCCTACCATCATGTCTTTACTATTGCTGATAAATCCAAGATACCTAGGTTTTGTTATGTAGATAATGTAAAGCAATTAAAAGACTAGGATTTGTGAAGACCTTGAAATGCTGTACAGCCCCGAAATATTGTACTGTTGGTCCTTTCCTCACAGCAGGCTCAACGACTTCAACATCGTTCCTGACAGATGTTGACTGGTCCTGAAGTCACCTCTAGAAAAGTACAGTGACCACCTTAGTTGATCTACTTCAGCTCTCACCCACCCCTTTTTGTTTAATGTTTAAAACAAGTCTGCTTTTGCAATTTTAGACCATTACATCTTCTTCTAGGCAAGATGAATAGGGGAAAAAAGTTTTATTCTTTGGAATAACTTTTTATGTACATTATGTTCTTTTGAGATATTAATATATTTGAAGCCAGTTAGATTTTTATTGCTCTTTTAAATAACCCCAGCTCTCTCACTTTTTCCTTCTTTTCTAGACTGTAATTTCTATTGTTTCACAGCTCTGGACTTTCCTGTTTATTTGCATTTTTATTGCAAATGATGCCCAAAATTTGTCACTTTTCTGGTCTTGTCTTATTAACAAGGAAAATGGTCTTGCCTTACTGGAGTAAAGCAAAATTGTTATTTAAACTCTTTTTCAGAGTAAAAAACATTCAGTATAAAACTGAAAGGGAAGGGTTTAAGAATTTATTCAGTGGAACATAACAGTTCAATAATTTCCTGCATTTACTTCCTTCCTGAGAATAGGGCCTGATTAAATGTATCATCTTCACCATTGTGCTAAGTAAGGCATTTCTCTCCAAGTATTAGTAAATTCTGTAACTTATTTTGTTGTAAATTAGTTAGGAGAAAATGGAAATACCTTTTAATCCAAAAAACTCTAAACCATTTATCTTGTTCAGCATATTAGAGCAAGTTGTAATTGCAATTGCTGCTCTCAGAAAAGCTTAACAGTGGACTAACCTGATGAGAAAATTACATGCTGACTTCAAGAAGGCATATTTATGTATTTCCTCTGAAACATATAACAGACTTTATAGCTCCCATATAAAATGCTGTGTTGAAAATATGAAACTTGCTGAAGTCTTGAATTTTTCTTTGTCATCTTGAAAATTCTAGAAAATTACTAATGTGATTTGTTACTGTCACATATTAAGCACAAAGGAAAAATATTCTCATGGAGAGAAAATATAACTGTTCTTTCATGGAGGACCAACTATTGTTGCATTTCCACACTTGCCTGATTTTAAAAAAAAACAAGTTCCAAACAATATAGTGAATATCCATAAATTAATATAAGTACATGGCACTGTGACTTAGAAACTAATAATAAGGTAGCAAACTTCTTAAATTCTATCCAAAATAGAGCAGAGGACCAGTAGGAACTTTTACAGGTAACACCAGGATTTCCATTTAATAGACTAAGTTCTCTGTAACAGAATTCCTTTGACCCCTCTCTGAGACTTGTGGGAGTAGGTAGTTATTCTGTTAAAAAAGGAAAAAACCATATTAATCAAGATTCAAGCACCACTCAAGGTCCAAATAAATACCTACTTAGTGAGGTGGTATATAAATAAAACCTAAACCTACATGCAAAACTCCACTCTTTATGTACATATATAACCTGAAAAGTTTTTACTTATCAATACGTGTGCAGTAAACAGCATAAAATGGTGAAATGATCTTTGAAGGAGATGATGGAGTTCTTATGTGACTTTTTGCACATTCTTCCCAGAACTTTGTTTTAACTAGAAAATTAATGGAGTCTGATGAGTATGATAGCTTCGGTCTCTGAGTGGGAGATTCCTCCTCTGGGGAGGATTTCTTTTGAGGGAATTGCTTCACAGGTCTGTTCTTTGGCATGGCCTCAAAAGTGAAAAGGGTAAGCTTGGGAAAGAGAGTCGACAAACTCTGGAAAATGTGGCCAGGGCTGAAGGATCACTTCAGATGGCTTTACTACTGAAAGAAAATGTGTTGTGGAGCTGCTGTAAACAGTCCTTAGGAAGGGAAGATCCTGCTGTAAATGGTCCTTAGGAAGGGGGACAGAGTCAACTGTCCTTCCTCAGAGAGTAAGTTCAAATTTTGTCAGAGAGTAATGCAAAACTCAGGATATTACAGCATATGGAAACAGAACCAGTAGTAATCATATGTAGCCCAGGACCCATTTTGTTATTTGTGATTTTATGCTGTGTGCACAAGCGTAGATAGCTTTGAGAGTCTGTGAAATCTCTAGCAACTTCAGCTGAAAGACTTTGTCCACCTAATGCATCTTAGTTTAAATCAGGCAGGAAAGAAATCCAAGCATCAAGTGCTTGTGGCCCAGGTAAGTGCTCTGATTGTTCAGAAATGAACCTCTCTTTGGTGATGTTCTCTCCCCATGAAAGTCTTCCTTGGCATCAGATTGAGAAATCTTGTCCATTAAGAGAAAGAATTTCATATTTGATGGATCAGCATTTTCTCATTTAACATTTTATTGAGCAGTTCTTAATCTTTAGTGCCTAAATAGTCTTCTATTTCTCCGAGTTACATGTTTATCTCCTGACTCTGCAGGTCTGACATCTATTTGTGCCTGTTTGAATCATAGTAGCCCAAGTGAAGTCAGGGGGAATACTCCTTGGCCTAAAATTATTTCTGATTTATACTGCTTGTAGTGCTTGTAGAAAGGAAAAAATAAGATGCATTAATCTAAACTTCATATGTGTGCATAATTTCGATGGGTAATATTTTTTTTGGTTAAATATAAATGAATGATAATAAGGCCCTTAGAGGACTTAATTTTTGAATCTCTCTTCCTTTTATTCATTCAAGCATCATGCTCCCTTGTATCAAATAGCAGATGAAATTAAAAAGCATTGGTAGCCAGATGATAGAGAAAATAGGAAACAGTATTTCATGTGAAACAATAGGAGATGTCTGCATAATATCACTACGGAATTTCTCCTCTGAAACAGCCTTTGGAATCTGTGCAGGCCATTCTTAAAATCTCAGCAGTAATTTATTGCTTTTTGAATTATTTTACATATTGCCTATTTACTTATTTGTCTTTAGAAATAAATGTATTAGAAGTGTAACATCAAGAAGGAAACAAATGAAAAAATATGAAGAAAAAAAATGGAAATTAAGAATAATAATTCCTATAATCTGAAATTACATGCTTTCTTCTTTCACCTAGCAAGCATTTTCTTCCAAGAAAATCCTCAGCTACTTTTCAGCCTCCCTGGAAGATCAGTGTGCTCCAGCTCTGCCATACATCCATCCAGTAAGTGAGAGGTCTATGCATTTTTGGGTGACATATACTGGGTGTCCCCCACCAGTATATGTCCAGCTTTATCTGGATTCACTGCTTCAAAAAGGTGGAGTCAAATATCTGTATTTCATGTAAAATAATTTATAATTCCAGAAGGAGCTTATCAAGGTCAGGTGTTTCAGCCAGATCTTTGATTAGGTTTTATTTGTAAGATTGTTAAGCTTTAGAACAGCATATGGAGACCTCTACCATCAATATTTAACAGAAAGCACCTTTCTAATAAACAGAATAGCTAATCTAAAATCCTCAGTGCTTGTCTTACCACTAGAGGTATGAATTTAACCCAAACATCAGCCCCTATTTTCTGAATGCAGCCTTCAGATTGTGGCATCTTTTGTGTTACTTTCCTTGCAAATGGGATGAGAACTACATGAGTCAAAAGGTCCACAGAAGAACCTCACAGAGTTTTATTACTGAATGATACACTTGGCATTGAGATTGGTATAAGTTAGTTCCTAGATTATAAGGAGTAGGTTGAAAAGGAAGAGAGAGAAAATTAAAGAGAGTGAGATGAAAGGAAAGAAAAAAGAGAGGGAGATCACCAGTCCTGGCTCCAGTGTTGATCCAGCTGATGGGATGTTCAGGGTCCTGGCAGCACCACCTGGGCTTGGCAAGGGTACCTTTTTATAGATGATATAAATCGAGCCTGCAGATAACTTACTCACTTTCTATGAAAATAAGTTATCATGTGCAGTTTGTTTTTCTAGACCTTTCTGGAAATGGGTCAGAGGGCTTCAAGGGTCCTTGGTGATCTTGGTCCCCTTCCCTAGTGATTTCTTGATCTTATTCCTGTGCTTGCACTGCACTGTGTTGTGTTTATCTCCAAGAACAAGGAAAAAGGGACGTTTGTCCCACAGAAGTGCTGCCCTAACTCCTTACAGCCCTTCTCCAGCCATATCCTGTTCTTCCACACACCCTATTACTAACAATCCTTGGTTGTCTCCACAGCTTTCCATCTACCACTGTTTGAGACAAACACATTAGCTCCCTTATCTTCTAGGCTGAATGAGCAGGCACTTAGAGCAAATCACTCAATCTGTTCACTGGGTTGTTTTAGTTTCCCAATGTTTTTGTGCTGGCATCAGGGCAGGTGGTCACAGTTTGATATTTGTAATCTACAGGTTATCAGAGCCTTGCCTCAGCCATCAGTCAGCTGCTGTGTGTGACGCTGTTACTGCTGCCACTGGCTGATAGTTTTAAATTATTAGCTCACCCATGCATTTGAGCCAGGCATGTGTCTGAGCATCTTGCTGAACCAAGGAAATGAGCAGACTTGCTCTTTGAAGACAGGGTACTTCTCTAAACCAATACTCCCTCAATATTAATAGTCTCTCTGCAAATGACTGAGATATAAATATTACTTTCACAGTGGAGGAGACAGAGGAAACTTCTTTTGTTTTTACCACTAGCCCCTGGACAATATTTACATTGCAATGAGCTGAAACTGGAGTTAACTTCTCTCACAGCTCCTTTATTATTGATTCTTCTCTCGTATCTGCAGCCAGCACAGAAACCTTGAGGAGAAATAGAAGAAGAGAATGTTTAATACCCGGTCTTCTAAAAATGATGGACAAAAGAATTACATGGTCCCTGGTGAGATCATTAACAGGTGTTTGACAGAATGTCTCAGGATCAAACAAAACTGTATAACTTTAATTGTTCTCTCAGGAGGGACTTTGTAACTCTGCCACAAAAAATTTGCACATGGATACTTAGCTTTTATAAAGAAAGAATACATTTTTCTTTCTTTTAAATGCATTCATTATGAAACAGCTTCTAAAAATGCTTTTAATGCTCCCCTTAAAAATTGCTTTCAGCTTTTGCCTTCTGTGATACTGGAAATTGAAAGTATTTTCCTTAAGTGTTTTTTTTTAATTTTTTTTTTTTTAAATTTTGGAATATAGCTTGAGATTATATCTGGGGTTTGGCTTTCTTTAAGAATTTTTTTTCAACTGAGCAAAACTGCTGTTCATTGAAATAGAGCTTATTATCATGTCAGTGCTTCTGCAAATCTGTAAGTCCCTATTATTATGGGAAACTGACACCAAGAGACAGAAGGGATTCAGTACAGATTTCTGGAGATCACAGGTGTACAAAATTAATCTAGTAATATTTATGCACTTTGTATGAAATATGTGACAGTATAAACTGTCATAAACAGAGTTAATCTTGCTAATACGTGTGGTCCATTTAATATACCTTATTCATCCAGGTCTGCATCACTAGTTTCACATTATTGTGCAGTATCAATGTGTGAGCATATCTCGGCTTGTGTGTTTTTGTGATTCTGCTTTTATTAACTGAAACCATATGAAATAAACCCTTATGAAGAAGGGTGAGGAATCTGGTTCAGGATTTGCTAGCTTTTATTAGACACAAGATGAATCATAAATTTTCTGTTCTCTAGTGAGAGGAGTGTAATTTTAGGCTGAAGTTTCTGGTGAAAATGTGTAATATTAGTTTTTCTTCAGTAATGTTCTTTTTAAAGCAGTTCTTTTGATGATGATCTCAGTGTTCAGAAGTTTAAGTCAGAAGTGTATTTCTGTAGCCAGACGTGGTGTGTGCACAGGGGCAATGGGATGGAAGGCAGACTTGTGAAAATGGGAAACAAACCTGCTCAAGAGATCTGAGAGTATTCTTGTAGCATGTTTCCTCCTGGTTTTAATCCATCTTCAATGAAAATAAACACTGTCAATGAAAAATAAAGAGGGAGGTCTAAGTAGATTTGAAGTATCAATTCATGAGGCCTCCAGCCTCTCAAAGTCAGTTCTGTGAGTTTAGATTCTCTGAAGAACAGGCTCTCCAAATACCACAGTTGTTCTGAAAGGTAATTTATGAAACATAATTTAATGACTATTTTTAAAGATAATCTCTGTCTACTTATGTTTTTTCATGATATACAGACTCTGTCCCCAATGCTTTTTCCTTCTATTTTTTCCAGAACTGTTAATATTACTAATAATTTGTTTATCTATTAAGAATTTGTCCGATATGCTGCAGGACTCTTAGATATCTAAGATATTTAGTATCTAAGATATTAATCCTTCAGTAAAAACAATAACTGAATATATATTAGAAGTGCCCATTCTTCTAATTTTTCTTGGTTTTGAACACAGCAGTCATTTTAACAATGAATATATACACCCTCAAGTTTCTTCAGCATTGTGTGGAAGCTATGTGACTACGGGGGAGTAATTTTAATCCTATGAGTTCTTATAATTTTCCTTCTGAAGTCGATGATGGCTGGGTGTAAACTGTGGAACAAGGATGCCTCAGGAGCATTTCCTCTCTTCTTGATCTGCACAAATAGTTTGCTTGAATTTGGGCTAGCTTTTTTTCTTCCCTGCTACACTTCTCTTCCTTGATAACTTTTAATTTCTTCAGGAAGAAAATGCATTTATTTTTGAATAAAAAGAATCCAAATTGTGCTGTAGCTAAGATGAGAATTTAGAACCAAGTGTGGAGTTTACCAGTCTACTAGTTCAATATTTTAGTGGTTAAATGTAGACATAATCCAGGATAATGAAGACCTTAAGCTTGCAATACCAAAGAATTGAATAAACCAAAACCAAGATAGATTCTGTATTTTATTATTGAAAAATCTGATAAATTCACATAGAAAAAGACAATAAATCCCATAAAATCCCCCTTCTTTAATTCACTTTGTTCTTCCCTGTACCCTTAAGTCTGGCTGAGAGTTACAGTTGTATTTTATTCTTAGATACAATTTCAGGTTGTTTGCATCAGCCCTGTTAAGGTTGTCACAGCAACCCAAGGCAAGAATTGACTTGCTTTTTCAGATTCTAGCTTTTAACCAAGAGTTACTGCCTGTAAGGAGAGGCTAAAGTTTGTGGAACTTTTTACAAGCCACATGCCTATTAATTCTTCCTGTTGTTATTGACCTTCCCACTTTAAGTGCTCCAAATCAGCAATTTCACTGCAGCTAATGTAACGGCTTACTCAGTTGGCTGCAAATAATATTTACTCAGCTGGGTGAAACGCACAGCTCAAAGACCAAATTAGTTTGTGAAATGTTATCCAAAGCCACTTTCCTGTTCCCTAGATATTTGATACAGAAGCAAAGAATCCCAGTCTCTTATTCTTCTCTCTTAGCTCTATTAATGACTTTCTCTTCCCGTTTATTTTTAAGACCTGTAATATTTAGAAATGCACGTTTATTCAAATTCTATAGAGACCAGAAGAGTAAATAAGTATTATAGCTCTGTGTATTTTTTCAATAAAATAGAACAATTAAAAATGTAATTTATCTTCTTGTTTTTCAATCAGCAATCACAGAATAAAAATGTTTGGCTTAGCTTTCCTGTTCTTTCTTAGTTATCCTTCCTTTAATCTACATGTCTGGGTTTCCCTCATATAGCTCTGATCTCTATGAGTGCAAGAGCCTGAAACTGATCTAGTTTCAGCTGAATTTGTTTAGATGCCTCCTCTAAGGCAGCAATAGAAAGACCTCAGAGTAACTGGGAAAAAAGGTTCTTTTAGCATTGTAAAGATGCTTAGTTGTAAATGAGGACCTTATCCTTTGTTATGGTACAGATGATTTTATTTCACAAGGATAAACCATATAAAAGAATTCAAAATTGTACAGCTGGCAAATTCTTCAAATGAAGTCGAATTTCATCACATAAAAAGGTCGTGGTCCTTGTAGCCCTCACAGCTTAAAAGCGGAAGCTAACTTCACCACATTTCTTTCCAAAAAACCGCAACTTAAATTACTTTTTTAACTCGCATTGCTTTTTGGTGGTGGTTTGATTGATTTTGGGGGGGGGTTTTGAGGGGTTGTACATTGGAAGTGATTGAGTCATTAACACACATGCCAAAGGAAAATGTTATATCTATACTTATGCATATACATGTACACTTGGTTTCCCTTAAAGATGGCACGTTGACATTTATTTTCATTTTAGGTTGGCTTATTGCCTGTATTCATCTCTTCCATCTGTGATATGATTCAAAGATTGCAGTGTGTCCTGCACCATTCCACTGTCCAGAGCAAGTCATATGCTGATCTGAAAGATCTAAAGTCTTTCATCTTGTAGATACTGTAGCAGAAAAGATTAGATGACAGATGGTGATTTTTTCCTTTAAAACCGTGTTTTTTTAATTCTAGGATTTCTCTCTGCAGTTTAATTGTACAGGACAAGAAATTAATTTTTCCTCCAGAAGTATTATTATTTTTAAGTAAAAAGAAACTGCCCATAAGGTCTGTCTTCTGTACAAATGTGTTCTGAAGCTGTTTTTCCACATTAAGAGAGACCTGTTGTCTCTTGATCAATGATACTCATACTACAACAAGGTCACAATGGTATCTGGACAGATACTGAGCAGGGATCCTAATGAAATACCATAATTTGCAGTAAATAAGAAGGAATTATTCTGTTTTCTTTGCATTAGAACAGAATATTTTTAAAATTAAATGTTTATGCACAGACTGGATGGGAATGAATACAAATTTGTGGTCTTTAGTCCTCTGAATTAAAATGAACAATAAAGTTATAGTTGTTGGATATTTTCATCTGTACCATGTAATTTACAAATTTTTAAAGAGAAAATGGATCATAGTACAGGCACACAAAATCTTGATAATGAGAATTCTTCAGCTGGAGATAATGAAAGGCACACACCAGCTATGAGGCATTGGGTTCATCTCACCCTTGTTGTAAAAGAGAGAGAAAAATAAAATAAGTACTATGCACTAATACAAGCTATGTGTGTTTCAGTCATAACAGTATAGGAAACTTTCTTGACAGTAGTTTAGCACAAGCTGAACAATTTATTTTTGTTATTGGACTGTTGACAGTATCCAAGCTTGCTAGCTTAAAGCTGGTATTTCCACAGAGCACTCTGACTGCACCATTTTCTCTGACTGAGGTTTAGAGTAACTTTGGCCTCCTCTCTTAAAACCAGCTATGTTTCTTTGAGTTATTAGTCCATTCCTTGAAACCAGTCCAGTCTGGATGAGAGTTTCTTGAACATAAGTGTGTGGAATGTCAAAAAACATTCCTGAGAATTACAGCCATGATTATATTAATATGTTCCCACTTCCACTGATGATGCTTCTACTACAATAACATCTACATTTTCATGGCTGCATTGTTTTGAGACTTTATATTATTTTGCTCTTCCCCAGTATTGTTTAAAGAAAAAATTGTTAGAAAAATAGTAATGAGTTTTTATCCTTGTGTTAATAGGTTTGATGATTCTTCTTGTGTTGCTATCCCTGAGGTTATCCAGATCTTTCTTATTTGTTAATTCATTCTTATTCTGCATTGGCATTCAGCTGTGTTTTAATGGCATATTTCATTAGCACTTTTCCAAACATCATGTTGCAGTCAGCAATGAGAAATTCATCAGTTTTAAGAGCAAAAGAAGTAATCACTGAGCCAGACTAGAGATCTAGCCCAGTGCTAAGCCTTGGGCAGTGGCAGTAGGAGGTAGTGTTTAGGGAGTGCACGTGCACTTTAACACTACCTGTGGTCCATGACAGGACTACAACTAATTATTCAAGGTCATCTCCCTATTTTTATCTAATAAAACAGGTATCTTTCAACTTTCACCTTAACTCTATTCCATCTGAAAGTAGAACAGGATTGACCTCCTTTTAGGTATAATTTATGTCATGCCAGATCCCACGCTTTCCAATACACCTTCACCCTTTTTTGTCTTTTGATATCATTCCTCTAGTCTACAGATCATCCCTACAAAGCCCCTGCAATTCTTTTAGTTGATGATTTTTGCACTCCATATGTAATACCACTCTTTCAGGTCAGGAAAGATGGAATGAAGTGTTGGATTGTATACTGGCATATACATATTGGCATACTGTAGACAGCTCTGATTCCATCAGGATGGAATCTGATGTTTCATCAAGGTTTCAGTATTTTTTTCATTAAATACATCTTGTGAGCTTACACACAGATTTTTGGATGCTTAAGATGGAATGAAGTTTGCTTTCTTGTATCACTCTTTCTTCTGAGTACTCTCCTGTTGTGGGATCTTTTAATCAATTTCAATTTACTGAGGATCTGATGTGTTTTATTAAAAATCACAACTAGGCCTTAGAGACATGAAAAAACAATCTAGCCCCTCTGGAGAAGACATCCACTGTCATTGGGGAAATCAGTGATTGTGTAAGGGTCACAGTGGTCGCTAAAATAATTGAAGCTTAGCTCTTCTTGCTTCATGTTCTGCTCTAATTTACTTATCTTTAACTCAAAAAGCCTTAGAAAACTGTAGGACACCATCACAGATAATAAGAATTATTTTCTACTTTATCTACAATATTTTGTGATAAAAATGGAACATAAATTTTAGATAGAGTTGAGTTCTTAAGCTCCTGCAAGACCAGGCCAAATGCCCACATATGAATGGGGCTGGTCAGCAGTCAGTAGAAGACATTCCTGCTTGTATAGCCAGACTTCAGTGACACAGTCAGTTACTCTCATCTTTTCCCCAGCAACTTCAATACCATGCACCATCCTTCTACTCTAAATTATATTAAAAATTCAGTAAACTCCACTCATTTATGGCACATTTCATCTAGACTGTTACACAAATTTTTAGACTTTTTATTTACCAATAATTGCTTTTCTAAATTCCATCAAAGATAAACTTTGCTTTGGCTGTCTCAGTTTGGCTGCAATTCAAACTCTTGGACAGGTGGCCTCAATACAAACTGGTTTGTAGCAAGTAATTGTCTAATTCCCCCAGTTGAGCGCCATTATGCAGCAGATTAATAAGGTTTTTTTTAATTTTTAAAAATTTAGAATTTGTTGAAAATTGATTGCAAATATTCAATTTATATCTGCCTCCAACACATGATCAGCAAGTGTCTTCACATAGCCCTGAAAAAAGCAACAGAGATATTAATTCTCCTGTGCTGTGAGTATGACTGTCACTAGATTTGAAACCTCCTAAGGAGCTTCAACATATACGAGTCCATGGGACCAAAACAGATGCATCTTAGAGGCATGAGGGAATTAGCTGATGTGAGTTTTTACTTTAAAAACAGCCATTCTCCATCATATTTGAAAAGTTGTGACTCTCAAGCAAATTCTCCAGTGAGTAGGAGTAAGGGAAACACTACAGCTATATTTAGAAAGGGTAAAATGTCTGGAGTAGAACTTTTCACAAGGACATGGAGAGACAGAACCCGGGGGAATGACCTTAACCATAGAATTGTAGCATGGTTTGGGTGGGAAGGGAACATGAAGATCCTCTAGTTCCAATCCCTCTTCCTTGGGCAGGGACATCCCCTCTAGATCAGGCTGCTCAAGGCCTTGTCCAAGCTGGCTTTGAACACTCCCAGGAATGGGGCATCTACAGCCTCCCTGAGCAACCTGCTCCTGTGCCTCACAATAAAAAATTTCTTCTGTACATCTAACCTAAATTTGATCTCTTTCAATTTGTACCCATTACTCCTGGTCCTGTCACTATAGTTCCTGATGAAGTGTTCCTCTTCAGCTTCTCTGTAGGTCTCCTTCAGATACTGGGAGGTTGCTATGAGGTCTCCACACAACTTTCTCTTCTCCAGGCTGAACAGCCCCTACTTTCTCAGCCTTTCTTCATAGGAGAAGTGCTCATTTTCATATAATGTACATATATGTTAATATATTGTTATTTGTCTGATAATTATATATATAAAATTCATATGGGTATAAATTCATATACATTAATATGCAGTCCACTGGCTCAGTGTTCCTGAAGAGAAACTACTTATTAATTGGCACAATTCTTTTTAGGGGCAAGTTCTAGCAGCTGGATGAATATTTCTGAGGTTTGGTTTGTACCATAACTGGTATTTTTCAGAAAACAACTTCTTCAATATATCCAGAGGAAAAAAAAAATTGTATCTCTTTTTATTCCTCTCTATTCCCTCCAAATTTCAGAATTTGAACCTTATAATATGTGGCATAGTCAGATAAACTTTATTTAAATTATTCTTTTCTATTTCTCCATGATGTAATTTCACTTACTTCAGATTGTCCAGCAGTTTCATAACAGTTTTATTAAAAATAAGAGTTATTTTCCTTATGGAAAATAAGAGTTAAAAGTTGCATTTGATTCACGTACCTGATCTGCTTGGAAAGAGACAACATTTATCAGTTCATATTACAGTTAGTTATTGGTTCTCTACAGTGGAATGGCATTTTGTGGTAGTTACTAGCACGGTCTTTATAAAAGCAACTGATTTCTTTTTTCTTGTGGAGGCTTATTTTCCTTAATTAGTCTTCATTAATTTTAAAAAGGAGCTTAATGCAGTGTATGTGAGGCCTCAGCTGTGGTTACAGGAGACAGTTATAAAAGGATTGCCTGAGTTTTTCATTTCACTGCTGCTGAAGGTGGAAAGATATAAAGCCACAACTTCTAATATCTGATCATAGGAAATTCTTGATGCATACCTTTGATTTTGCTGCATGAATCTTCATTAACCTAACATCTGTTGACATACTGTGAGTCTGGCACAGAAAAATTTGAACATACTTTCTTATCAGACATCTTAAGCAGTGCTCAGAATCCTTCCTGAGACAGACTGTATCTCTCCTACTTTTGTTAGCTTCCATTTGTATTCAGATTTCTAGAGGAAACTACACAGACAACGCATTTGAAAGACATGAAGTGTGGGCTAGGGGTATATATGTGTAGATTTAGGGTAAATTAAAATAGGCTGCAAGAGGTTAACTCATGAACTAACAACACTACAATGAATGCTGTGGTTCTAGCTGGAACACTCAGTGCTTTATCATCTTGATTACGTCTATGTAAAGTTTGCCAAATACATCTCTTCATCTCTACGTGGCTTCTTCTTATGCCATGGTAGGTTTTCCATCTCCATTGAACCTAAACACTGGAATGCATAACAAGGAACACCCAATACCACTTCATAAATGAATTATCTGTCAGCTGAAATGTGAAATCGTGCAATAAAAATGATTGAATTGCAAATTTTGATGTGCTACCTCTCTGCCTTCCACACCAGAATCTTTGTTAGGGACTTCTAATTCTCTTTAATTTTCCTCTGGAAGGGGGAGGAAGTGGGAGGTTGTGCTTCAGCTTCTGTTTTGCCATGGGGCTTCTCATACTAAAATCAAGTGGGTGATTTCAGTAGAAAGCTCTTTGATTATGCAACATGAAATAATGTAACAGTACAATTGCTTCAAATTAATGGAATTCTTTTAATTAACCCACGGTAATACTAGCCTTTAATGTGTCCAAAAAACAACAGTGATTTCATGCAAATTAGGAAAATGACATTGAAAATGTTTTATATATAATCATATTTTTCTCCCTAGGCACTTTGGAGTCCATTGTTGAAATGGCTGTGACTACAGGACTAGCAGAATGAGGCTCAGGTTATTCTTAAGGATCAGCCAAAGAGTACAAAAGAGATAATGGTATTGTGATTAAACTAAGAACAAGTTAAAAAGTGTGAAAAATGTTATACAGAAACCAGCAGCAATTTTAAGAGGTTTACAGATAATTTCTCTGATATTTGCTAACTATAGTGAGGTTGGAGATATAGCCACTCTATGTAAAGCTGAAATTTCAAGATGAAACAATATGATCCACATTTTTCTGGGAAAATTTTCTGTAAAAAAGACAAGGACATCCCAGTAGATTAAATAAACCAATACACATCCTGTGGCAAGAGAGAGCCAATTCAGCATGATGACAGTTGTATTCCTTGCATTTCTCTCAAGGAGATCTATTCATTTCTGGAAAGGGCATAGTGCAAGCTGGAGCTTGCAGTGCCATGGACATTGGGGTTTTTTTAGAGATCCTTGGAGTAGCTGCATAAAAATTATGTATATAGGTAATATTACTTCTGTGCCAGTAGTGCTGTATTATACAGCTAAACATTCTGACATGAAATATAAGAGAGCACAGAAAGGTACAGAATGAAAGTACCAGCCACTTCTAATTTGTATAAATATCATAAAACCAGAACATTTGACAGAAAAGAAGCCAACTGAAACTACTCAGAACCCATGAGCATCACTATTTATTAAGCTAACACTTTTCTCATTCACTGCCACGTGTAAAAAAAAAATGCATACATTAATGTCAAAAAACCATTCCATCTGTTATCAGGGATTTTTTTCCCAAGTATTTGAATGCCTGTGGCACGGCAAAAATGTATTATGTTTTCTAAATCCTATTACAGAGGACTGTGGAAAGGCTACTGTTTTGCTAGAGGCTACTAAATATTGCTTTCTGAGTTACAATTCACAGTTATTTGAAGTAATGACAGCATTTAGTTTTGGAATATACTTTTCTTTAGGTGACCAGAATTTTCATGGTGTAAATGGCAGATGCTAGTAAAAGAAAAGCAAAAGCAATGATCACCATATGACTTATTTTTGCTGCAGGTGAACCCTGCAATTTAGCTCTTGTCAGCATGCAAATTAAACTTGTCTTATGCGATTTAGCTTGGTTAGATAGCACTAATGTGATTGCTTATGCACCTTCTGTTTCATGGACCTGAAGTGCTCATTTGAGGCTCATCAGCAATAAGCTATCTTTGGTGACAGCTACTGTAAATGTACTCTGGGGAAACTGATTTAAGAAACTAGAGCTTTTCAAGGTAAATGTTTTGTGGTGTTTCATTCCAATCCTCTGTGAATTCATCAGAATCCTATTTAAAGATCACTCCGTGCAAAGTTTGTGGGCTGCTACCTCTCAAGTAAATTCTCATCTTGCTGCAAACAAATATGGCCTTGGGAAGAGTGAAACAAAACATTTGCCAGAGATTCAATCTCTAGTGAAAAAAACCCCAAGCCTGTGTTAGAGAAGCTCATTTAGAGAGCAGAAAGATCCATCACTTTGCATTACGAAATCCATTACATTTAAAATTGTGTTTAAAAATTCAATTTTGGACACTGTTAAGGTTTTCTTATGAAAGGCAATGAGCTTCACTCAAGCTTCAGACACTTGCCCTTCTCAATCAAATGAAATTTTTTTTTCACTCATGAGGATAGTTCTCTCTCTTTGACCCTTTTCTTTGAGTTGTCATTTTAGGTCCGAAGTTATGGAGGGCCAGGATATCTGTGGATTAGCCCTGGTCTCTGGTTCTCCTTCCTGGAATGGAAGGAATGGGCTGAACAGTTTTTTAATTGATCCAGTGTTAATCAGGATTCAGAAGATCTTGTTCATCACAAAATTCTAAAAGTCTATTTCCTAACTTTTCAGAAAGATTAATGCATATCTTGTTGTTGTTTTTTTTGTTGTTTGTTTTGTTGGGGTTTGTTTTGGTTTGGTTTGGGTTTTTGTTAAATTATTTTAATATTTAAACCAAATCTTTAAAAAGTAAAATTTTGAGCTTGCTGAGTGGAATTCCAAGGCCAGTTAGGGCAGCCTACTGGTGTTCTCAGGAACAGGGAGTCATGATGCCATGAGGAACAACAGAGTGAGCTTAAACCCGAAGATATTCAGCCTTCTAGTGCTTCCTCCAGATGGGAGGGGAAGCCAGCTTGGTCTGGGCTTTTTCAGTCTCCCAGACACCTTGCTACACAGAGCTCTTCTAATATCAGGCTTCCAAACCCTGTGGCAGGTGGGATTTCGGCAGGCACCCAGCAGAAGCTTGTGATTTCCCGCAGGAGGAGGGCATGGCACATCCCGGGGCTGCTCTGGAAGCAGGGAAAGCCGTGCCAGCATCTGACAGGCAATGCACTGGAAGAAGCTGTGACAGCCAAACTTTGCATATAGTTCAGTGAGAGCTTTTGGGAATCATTGTTTTGAACAAACTAGCCTCTTCCATGCATCACAGAAGCAGTGAGGAAATCCTCCACCAGCTGTTGTAGATCAGAGACCTCTCTGGGGTTCCCACAGGTTTGGACTTGTCATTACTCTTGCTTGAGGTTCACCCAGGCTGTCTGGCTGTGGGAAAAACATTCAGTAGTGCAATATCATCAGTCAGTGGTGGAAAATAAGTGTTTTTATGGGAAAAAAAAACAGCTTCACTGAAGTGAGACTGGAGAAGATACAAGTGACTGAGCACTTGGAAGGCTGGGACTCTGGCATTTTGAAAATTCTGCTTTCTGCTTCATTTGTATTGGACCCAGATGGTGTGGCTGATGTTTTCCAGTTTCTAGCCAATTCAGAGACTTAGTAGAAATCTGCTGGTTGTTTAAACTGTAAGGAGAGCAAATGATAAATTGTGTGGAGGGAGCAGCACACAGAACACTTGGCAGGCATTACTCTTTTATTCTGGAATTTACCCACATTGTTTTCCAAGAAAATCGTAGCTTGAGGTGAAGTGAGTCCTTCCTGTTCCTGGAGCTGCAGAAGCTCAAGAATCAAGAGTGCTGCTTAGCTGAGGCACATAGCCAAGTACAAGCTTGACCTCTCTTTTGGGTGCACCCAAAACCAGAGCGATGCTTATTTTGGATGTTCCATTGTGTTATGGCAGCAGAAAAGCATGTTTGCAAAATATCTGGAAAATGTGGCTATTTCATTTATCTACATTTCTTAAGGAGCATGTATCATATTTATTTCCCCCCTCATATATATATAAATTCATATGATTAAGAGTTACATATATTAGTTTTTCCTCATGGTAGAGACTAACTCACTCCCTATTCATCACAAGGTCAAAGGCAGTGCATAAGATAGGTCTCATCAACAAATTAATAAATCACTGGATTTGGGACACATATTATCCACAGATGCTTCTAAACCACAGGGATAGGATTAAATTGATGGTGTTAAATGACCAAAAACATCTTTCCTGCGTGGCTGGGGACATTTCTCATAAATTGTAGATATTGTTAGCTTGGCTCCAACAGTCAGTGACAGCTTTACACCTTTATGAAAGCCATGGGAGAGAAGGCAATATTTTGTCTGAAATAATTTCTATGTAGTTTACAAATAAGAAAAGTGTGTTTCTTAGTCTCTGTCTAATCAGATCCATGATTGTATTTCTAAATGTGTTTGTAGCAGACAAAACCCATATAAAAGATTATGGGATGTTGGCTTCAGTTTAGGTAGTAAGGAAACCTGGTTGCTTACCAGTAAATATTTCAGACATTTCATATTTTTGCAGTGAGCAATTCTAACCAAAATCTTGCAGCTTTGATTCAATTAAGCAATCATTTTCTGTGTGGTTAACTTCAGATTAGCTGCTTTGATACATCCAAACCAAAAAGGTTTCCAAATAAAACATGATTGTTCCAAATGTGAATGCAGTAAAACCTTATGTAAATGATAGCCAGAGTAATTTAGCATGTTTTTTTGGGTTTTTTAATAGGAGTCTGTGAGGATCATACCACCATATAATTAATAAACTAATTTCTTACATGTTAGCACTGAAAACATAGAAGATATCCATGAAGCAATTTAAAGCCAGAAAACTTTACAGGCAATGTAAAGTGGCCCATGTGTTCAAGACTCTTTAATAGCACTTCAGATTCAATTTTGAGTTAAAGTTTATTAAAAGCTGCCAAAAATAATACTAAACAAAGTACTTTTACATGCTCCTTTCCTATAGTTGTATACATTTGAAGCATCAGTGAAAAATTAATTTTTTTAAAAAAATCAGGTTGTTCAAGGACCCAAACCTAGAAGATGTTCCTTTGGCATGTGCTTTTTAGTTTTGGGGGTTTTTAAGAGGAGCTGTACTTGGAGAGACTTAAAAAAACTTAAGGTTACTCTGATTGTGTGTGAGTGTCAAAACACTGACCTATGTTGGCAGTGACGGTTCCCCTTAATCAACTTGAGGAATATGATGTTAATTCACTCCCTGGAGGCTTGCACTCTGCTGAGAGCTCAGCAGATGTGACTTGTGAGGGGATGACCCTTCTTTCTGACCACAGAAGGGTGCATGGGGGTTACAACATGTTACATGTGCCTTTCCTGTTCATGTCAGCCTAGTGGGAAAACAGATGATAACCATCAAGATGTATGGATTTTAAAATCTTATTTCAAACAAATTCAGGCAGACAATAAGCAGCAAGCCTGCCTAAGATTTGTGGAGTCTGAAGTACATGTGATTCTGAAGCAAAGGATCACCCTGTAACAGCTGTAACTTCTCAATTATATAAAAGTAAACTGGCTTGTCAGGCATAGTCACCAGAAACTGGAAAGACACGAAGCCTCAATAGGCAGAATCTTTTTTCCTTTCTGTTATAAACATCTGATTATGGCCATACTACTTGAGAACTCAAATTTAAAGGCTTGTTAGTGTATAGAGGGCTGTGAGACCAAACGGATAAAATTAACCTGCCTAGAAATTCCAGAAAGTGTAATCACCCCTCACTTCCCTGATCTTGTCCATGAGTTTTTTCACATTAATTTCCTCCAGTTTTGCAGCTAAGCTGTGTGATGTTAATAATGAATGAAGCCAGTACAGGTGAGAGAGAGCACTGAGGGCTCCCACTCGCTCAGCAGCAGCTTCTCTGCTCTGAGGTGACAGATGCCCTTCGAAAGCACCCTCTGGAACTCTCTTTGGTTGCACAGTGGGCTGTGGAGTAGAGGTTAGTGCAGACAGAAAGATTGATGGCTTTCACTGTAGAGACTCTTTAAAGTACCTTCCCACACACATTCCTGGTTATATCACAGTGAATTTAACTTGTGACTCCATATAAGTAACTAAGAAAAATTGAGTCTGATTTACTGCTGTTTCACTCTGTCTCTGGACTCAATTGAGTTACACAGGCATAAAATTCAATAGTGAAGAAATCAATAATATGTGCCTACCCATATAAGTCATTTTCCAAGAAAACAAAAGCATCCTCAATATGATCTACTCCATAAATGAAACAAAACAAAACTAAAACAAACCAAAACCAAAAAAACAAAACAAACAGAAAAATGAGCAGAGGTACCTTCTAAACTGTTTCCCTGCTGCTGCTGCTGCACAGATCTGACTGCACACAAGCCACGAAGTAACTCCTGTACATGGATAATGTCTCAAAAAGAGGGATTGCAGACCTATTTCCAATACTTATCTGTTTAAAGATTTCCACTCAGGATAAAGCAAATATAACCTAGGCTCCTTCTCCTGGCAGTGCCCATCATACCAACTTTAATTAGATTATGGTAATTAAGATAGAAATTGCAGGAAGTTGCCTTCTAATTAAAATGGAAATAGGATATACAAAATAAACACCCAGCAAACTCTGCTTTCTCCTATATATATAAAAAAATACAATAAAATCTGCACAGTATTGCCAGATGCTATTTTGTGCTGATATCCTGAGCAGGGAGGGCGAGAGCCCCTTCATGCTCTTTACCAGCGTGGGACAAGCTGAAGAGCAACAAGCAGCTCTCCACCTGGAAGAGAGCTTAGCCAGAGACTAATGGCTTCTGCCTTTGAAATTGCAGCATTTCTACTGGAAAGGTATTAAATGCTGCCATCATTTATAGGAAGTGAAAGGAGAGAAAGCAGCTGCCATTAATCTGAAAGGGTATTTTAAGCAACTGGACCAGTATGGAAGGAACAAAGTCTGGAATAAAGAGAAAGGGAATGCACAGGAAAGAAGTCCAGGAATGAGCAGGAGCAAAGCTGTGAGCGAGGAGGGGCACTGTGTGTCCCCATGAAGTATGTGTGACACTGCAGATACTGTACTTTGCCCTCAGATGCTTAAAGACACCAATGTTACAGGGATGTGAACAAACTGCATTTTTGCTTTGTGTTTCTGTACAAGTGGAGAAGAAATCCAGCTCTGACCCATCCTGGTGTTGATCACGGCTGTTTGCCAAATGTAGAGACATAGGGTTATCTCTTTGGGGATGCAGGAGGAGCAAGGAAAATTGAAAATCAAGGCCTGCACATGCTAGCCCAGCCTTTGGGTGTATTATCAGGCATTATATTGATTTGAGCTGCCACCTATCAGGCAACCTAAGCCATGACACCAATATTTTCTTTTTATCTGGAATTAAATTGTGGAGCCCATGCCTTGGATTTAGAGACTTTGGATCACACCAGTACAGCCTGGTTCATCTACTTGCAGATTTATTTACCAGCCTTTGCCTCAGGTAAACCTTCTCTACCAGTGTGAACTCCCTCCTAAAGTATTACACAAAATAGGCGGCAAAGCAGTGTTGTTGATTTTGTTTGAGCTACCTAAAATGTGAACTCACTGGGAAATTTTTTTGAGAAAATAAACTTTCTTCATTAACTTCAGATGCCTCTGAAGCCACTCTGATGTAACCCACCTACTATATTTATTTCCTGCACTGTGTCCCAACTCTGATAGAAATAAGGATGTTGGGTTGGATTTTACTCCTCCTGGTCAGAGAGATTAGAGAAAGGATTGAATTCTCTCAATAGAGAGAGGAGCTTTTTCAGAAATATCCTAATGTGAAGGCTAATAGAGAAAAATTGAGCACATTGACACGCCCAGGAAAGACCTCCATTTTTGCAAAGAGTCACAGTTTGTGCTCCAAATTCATCTAAAGAACTGATTTCTTAAGAAACTATGTGGATGTACTGAATTACTCCCTTCAAAAAGGGCTTACACAGAGTACAATCTACCCTATTCCTCTGTCAACAGTGCTGCCACTTCTTCTATTGCTGAAGCCCAGAATTAGTGTTAGCATTGAAGAAAAAATAGGTTTCTGTCTTGAAAGCAAGCACAATAAAGTACTGAGCACATTCATGGACAGTCTCAATTTATAAAAAAATCAATAAAATCTTGGTTGTACTAAATTGTGGTCCATTTGGCTGACTACCATGCACCACAATTTATCTAAGTTCAATGTGACACAAATCAAGTAATTAAAATTTTACTTTTGTGAGTTTATATTACTTAGCAAGGTAAAGTCAGATCCAGGCTGATCCTACTAGCTTCTCACCAGACACAGGTGTTCACTCTCTAAAGTTTGTAATTTTTAAGAAAAACCAGCTTGATTATATTAAATATATGATTTCCAGTTTTTAGATCCAATTATTTAATGGATTATGAAATTTTACATGCTTGAAACGCTAACAAAAATCAGGCTTCATTCAGAAATTCTGTGTTCAGACTTAATGAACGATGGATCAGTGGACTGTTTAGGGTTCTCATGTTAGCTGGGAAATTATTTGTTTTATTGGGGAAAGGTGAAAAATTGTATTACTTTTAATTATACAAATACAAGTAATTAGTAGATGGTTAATGGTGGACCAATCAAAGTAATATCATGCTACATATTTCTTATTTAATCTTTTATTTTCTACAGTAATTTTCAGTATTTTTCTCCATTTCTCCTGAAATTTCTGTGATTTACACTATTTTTATATTTGCCTTTTGATTTAGGTAGGTAATCACTCAGCATAGCAGATGGCATCTTTAACTTGCTTCTGTTGCTTATCTTAGCACCAGATGTCCCTTTAAGAACCTTTACTTTACTCTAGTTCACCAAAAAAGCTGTAATTTTCTACCTCATGACTCCATGTAGATATTCCTTCTGTCCATCTGCTTCAGTGAAAATACTTGTTAATTTTGATTTTGAAAACTGTATTTCATATTTCATGTACTATTGTACTGTCCTGCATTAAAGAAATTAGACATGGACTAGTGGTCATCTTTAAATGACTGACAATGAAAAAAAAGGTAAACTTCCTAGGTTAAGATAGTTTAATCATTGAAACAAATTAAAATACACAATATTAATACTATGCAATAATAATAATAAATGAGAAATAAAGAGAGAGAGAGAGAGGAATAAAACCCAAAAGAACTATGTGAGACACAATCCAATTGCTCACCACCTGCTGGACAATGCCCATCCCATCCCTGAGCAGCGATTGCCCCTCCTGGTCAAGTTCTCCAAGTTATATACTGAGCATGACATGCTTCTGAGCATCTCCCCCAGTTTCTATACTGAGCATTTGAGATCTTCATCATTCATGAATATCTCTTTGGCTGGTTCTGTGCTGGCCATGCTCCCTCTATGGCATCTTGTGCACCTCTCCTTGCTGGAAGAGCACAGAAAATCAAAAAGTCCTTAGGGTAGCACCACTAAGCAACAACATCAGTGTAATTATCAACATTATTCCCATATTAAACCCAAAACACAGCAATGTACCAGTTACTGAAAAGAAAATTAGCTATTTCAGCCAAACCCCAATTCTCTCAGCCTTTATTCTTAGATGAAGTGTCCCAAACCTCTGATCATTTTCATGGCCCTCTTCTGGAGCTGGCCCACCAGGTGAGTGTCTTTCTTGAACTGTTGTTCCCAGAACTAGAGTCAGTCATTCCATTGTAAAAGGCACCTACACAGGCACTATGGTCTGCTCAAGCCTGACCTTCAAGCTGAATTCATGTGTGGCTGGTTGAGCTTGGCTGGCTGCCATGTGCTCACCAAACTACTCTGTCACTCCCTGTCCTCAGCAGGACAGGGGGACAAAGTGCATGGAGCGGTTACAGAAAAGCTTTTGCAGAGCAGCTTTATTCCTTTTTTCATTTACATACCACAGAATCATGTCTGAGTCTTTTTGTAGCTAGCTGCCATTGTGCTGCAAATTTCATCAGCACAAGGTCACTTTGTACATAATCAGTCTTTAGTGTTGGATGTATTATTTCAGATAGAACTCCAGACTTTGCCTGGATGACTTAATCAAACTCACAGTATTATAATCATTACAATAAGAAATCTAAAGGATTTTTCTCAATATTTTGAGCAATCTATTATTAAACAGACCCTTTTGCACTGTAGTAATGCCTAGGATATTCAGCTGTAGTCCAAAATTGTATTGTACATGATACTGTGCTGGATGCTATTAGCTTTTAGAAACAGAAAATAATAAAAGAGAAGTAATTTTTATGAATTTATATTTGTAATCAGAAAAAGGATAACGGGCAATGTCTTTAAATATTAATTACTGGCAATTAGAAGTAGTACAACCACGGGAGAAATAGAACTTAATCGTCTTTTTGGGAAATCTGGGACAAACAGACAATTCACCAAGGCACAGTCTAACTGAGAGCCAAAAGAGCTTCCCTGTGATTTTTCCTGTGAGAATTCAATGAGGTTCCCACTAATATCAAATTAAAGAAATGTTTAAGTGCTGTAAGACTGCATGTAGCTGCATTCCCACCTGACACTAACAAGTCAACTGCTCAGCACTGAGAATTTCTGAGTCTGTCCTGTCAACAGCTGGGAAACCCAGCCCTCTCCTTTGCCAGTTTGGAGTAACCATGCTTACTGTAAATAGCTGGGAACCCCAACCCTCTCCTTTGCCAGTTTGGAGTAACTGCTTCCTCAGCAGCTTTGGTTCTTCTTGAGAATGGTGTCCTTCGTCATGCCAGCTTTGCCTCTTCTTGTTATGTACTTAAATCTAGTTTTCTCTAGCAATAGAATATACATATATAAAGCCATAAGTACCAACCCATGGAAGGATACTTCATTTAGTTTCAGAATGTATTTATAATGTAAAAAGAAATTTCACTCTTTTCCATTTCTACAAGATTTTGATTTCCACAGGCATCACCACAGCTACCCAGAAGTGGCTGTAACTGTTGAAGGTGTACTGTACTGGGGACAACTTGGGTACAAAGCAGAAGTTCTGGCCCACTAAAAACATGCAGGCGTAAGCGTCAGCTGCACTGCTCCTGCTCTGTGCTCAGGTAGACAGAATACCCTTCCCCACCCTCAGGTGATTAGTTTCTACCTAGTTGTATGACCTATGGTTACTTGAGTAGCAACCTGAATTGCAATAGGAAGATATTTGGAATTAAGAAGGTGCGAGCAAAAGCCTCACTCTGTTAATGCCTTTGGGCTCTGTCTATCCATCTTTTGTGAATTAAGGAACCACTTTGCCTTCAGATTGCCTGTGCTGCCATCATATTCTGATCTTAGATTTCTAAAATCAATGAAAGCAATGAGCTGTGGCCTGAATGACTACCCTTCTTCACATGGGGAAACATGTGTCCTGTATCTTGACAGCTTCTTTTCCCATGGAGTTAGAGTCACAGAAGTGTTTTTGTACCTGTGCCAAGCCCTCAATGGAAAATGAGGACACTCAGAGCATCCACTTCTGTAGTACAGAGAAAGGAAATGAGGAGAGATGACATGTCACATGTACAGCACCTTAAGTACAAAAGATTGTATCTGCAAGAAATACTGTCAAGATGTGTCTGTTGCAATGCCACTCTTCTCTGTTTTACCTCACTGGCTCAACCCCCACCCTGCAGCAACAAACACACAGCCTTAGGTGGGGTTCCCCAGCACCAGAAATGGAAGGACATTTCTGTCAGCCTTGCTTCTAAAGATAGGTATTGGGAATCTACCAGGGTTTGGAGAAATTGGTTGGGTTTTTTTTTTTTTCTTTCCCCTTGGATTTCCTTTTATAAGGTAGAAATAGCAGCTGATTATGTGGAAAGCCAAGATATGAAAAATCAGTGGCAAGTCCTGCATCCACAGCAACACAAAGACCACAGAAAGGTCTGGAAACGCCTCTCTCAAAATCTCTCCCCAGAAGTGCATTCTGTCAGGCAACTGAAAAACAAAAACCTCATTTTGGTAAATAATCTCCTGAAATGTCTATAGTCTTACCACCTTGAAAAACAGAATAGTTGTGTTTGTGTGGAACAAACATGAAAAGTTGGGTGGGTTTTTTTTTAATTTTGCAAATACACTAGAATTTGTTTATGACAAAATCTTAATGATGTTTCTTGATTCTTGTATGTTGGATGTGCAGCCATTCGGTCATGTGAATGTGTGTTCTTCCTGCTGCAGTGATAATACAGTCTATAGATGTTGTTAGCAGATAATTTATTTTTAATCATTCACTCAAGGATAGTTTCTGCTTTCATTAGAGTCAAACTGTAAAATTTACATAAATATAGTCCTTGCAGCTCCCAATGTCGACTTTAAAAATATATTCTTGTTTTGGTCATTCAAAAAAATATGGAGTTTTAAATAACATTCAAAAATTAAGTCCTTTGTGACTTTTCTGAAGAATGCTCACAGCAAATCATGTCCCTTTAGCCAGGTAAAATTAATGAGTATGTGAAAATACACATGCGTGATACAAACGTGTAAAATGGGGGAAGTTCCAGCTTCTTTGCCTTGCCTTTAATTTTAGCTTATGCTACAATGTTTAATGGCACAAGTTTTCTAACAAATATAAACTATGTTTGTGATGGGTCTTCACTCAGTTCTTTTGCAGCAGCCCAGCTCTCTTCTCACTCCCTTCTTATTTCATTTTCACTGGTATGTCTGGCTGACTGGACCTGCTTCCACTCATCATAAAGGTGGTTCTGCAGAAAAGCTCCTCCCTTGCTGCTGCTTTCTTGGAGCAGGGTCAGCCAGAGCTGCCCTCTTTTGTGCTTGGTTTAGATGAAGAGCATTTGAGTTGATTGGAACATTTTCAGAGAAATGTATTTCTGCTGGAACATGGGACTTAGATAAAGCTTTTCATGAGGACACAATAAAATCACCTTCTCTCTTTTGTGAGACTTCTCAGAGCTACAGTCTATTATAAAATTTTGTTTGAAAGTAGCAAAGAGAGGAAGAAGCAGAGGCTGGGGGAAAGA
>VWYI01039535.1:7500-10528 GCA_013399455.1 Anthoscopus minutus | reverse complement strand
GGTTTCTATAATTTTAAACAAGTCTGAAAACACATGAATGAAAAAAAAATCCTAAATATGCACTTGTAATGATATCAGTCTGCCATTAAAGAGAGTCTGCATTTGTGCTTTGATTACATTTTGAAACTTCAAGCTCTAATCCATTATTAAAACAAAAATAGAATATAAAATTTCTCACAACATTTTTAGAATTGAATCTTATGGATATTTACTATCCCTGATGCTTGCATTGAGAGGTCTGTATGCACATTTGAACAAATAAAAAACTGCCTGGTTTTAAAGGAATTTAATAGAATTTTGAGGAAACAGAAATTAAAGCACCTTTACTAATGCTCACAGGAGGAAAAAATAAAAATAGCAAAATTGGTTACAAATCTCAGTTTATATCAGTTTTAAGGACAGAAATTCCTGCAGATACTAGACTCCTCCCGATGGATGATATGCATGAACTAGGTCGTTTGCTACTACGTATTCTACCTCTGTGAACTTCCTTAGGCAATCTTCCTCCTCTTTTTATGGAGTAAAATAATGCAGGGATCAACACATGAAGCAGAGGATTTTAAACAATGCACTTGAAATTCCATGGTTTGCATTTTAGGGAGAAAGATGATGAACTGAACTAAAAGAGAATTAATATATTCATGATTTCTAGGAAAATTCGTGCATATATCAAGTTATATGTAATATATTAGTTTTGCTTTTGATCCAAAGAGATAATTATTACTACTAAAATATTCCTGCTTAGTTAACAAGATATTTTAATGGGCTTTGAAAACCTAAAGGTAAAAGGTTGAAAGTCTACAGTGAACATCAGGACATAGAGAAGATTCTCTAGCAGATTAACTGCCTTAATAAAATGATGTTATATTTCTTTATGTCTGTATACAGGCAGTTTGTGCTCATGGGTGTATAATTTGGCAACAGAACCTGTGGAAAATGAAAAAGATACAATTAAATTTTAAAATAAGATATTACTAATTCTCATTTTGATTTTAGTAATTCTCTCAGATATAGGTGTGAATCAGTCCTTCATGTCAGTTATAGCTGTGGAAAGATGAGTCAGAAATAGGAATTTTATTTTATTTTTCTTTAAATATTACAAAAGTTCCACATATGGCAAAGTAAAATGGACATGTGTTTGTACAAAAGTTTGTCCAATAAAAACTCAAAGATGAATGAAAAGATAAAAAATATTTTTGCTTATTCCTGAAAGAAAGCAGCAATTGTCACCATTATAAGACTTATCAGTCATAGATACACAAAAGCAAAAACATTTTAAATATTCAATATTCATGCCAAATGTATGCTTCAAGACATATTTCATTTGAAATTTTTTGTTTCATTCTAATCTTTGAAGGATTCAGCAAAGTTATAGCACAAAACATTGTCTCTCCTGGAAGCTCTCCATTTATTACTATAGCTGCTCTTTATCATTTTGCACTGTAGTAGCCACTGTGCATCAGCAGCTCTTCTGGCACTGTATTGTCTAGAACTGCTAAGGAAGATGTCTGTTCACTAAGAATCTGTCTAGCACATTATTCTGATATGCTCCATAAGTTAGCAGATCAATAGTTAAAAAAAATTTTTTTGCTTTCTGATATTGCATGTCCTTTGTTGCTTCAACCATTAACATTTGTGAGCTGCCGTCAGTAATTTCTTTAATGAGATTGTTGTGGTTTTTCTTCAGGAAATGTAACTGTCAGGCATTTTACATTTGTCCCTACTAATAATTCCCCAGGCCTTTATTAAAGAGATTTACAGATTTCTTAAATCCACAGTCCTGCATTACTCAGATACACAGTTCTAATAAAATGATAAATTACATTTTATTCTTCGCCTTACCCTTACAAATGAACAAATTAAAAAAATGTTTACTGAGCAGTCTAGCAGAAGGTGACAAATTAAATGATACTATTTTCCATCCCTTTTAATGCAAGCAATACAGAAACATGTGAAGCAATGTACAATGCTATGATTTAAAGCACATTTTTAAAGTCAAATTGAAATCTTCAGAAGAGAAAAGGAAACATTGGTTGTAAACATGATTCTTATCCAAGATATGAGGATGGATGCTCAGACAGTATTTTCTTGCAGCTGTTTTGGTGGGAGGGGTGGGAGGTTTACTCTTTTTCCATAAGAAAAACTGCTAAATTGTTAGTGATTATTTTGCACAGCTCTTTCTTTCAGTTCATTGCAACAAATACAGTCAAACAAATGAGCTGAAGATCAATACTACTGAAATACTGTAATAAATTTAAAACTCCAGCCATAAGACAAAAAGAAATGTTAGGCTACTTCAGCGTATTCTGGAGAATAATAAACATGGAGACCTGGGTGATTTTAAGTCTCTGTGCCTTCCCTTCTACCCCAGTCCTTTCCTTCCACTTTCTCTCCATAATGCCATGTTGGAGTACATCCTGCTTAGCCTCCAATCAACATTTCAAGCACTGGGATCATGTTTGATATTGTCAGATGGCCTGGAAAATTAAAAACCCAATTAAAGGCTCAGCACGCGGGTCAGCTCTTCTGCATATCAAAAGGCCTCCTCTGGCTATTCTGCTCAAATTGTATCTGTTAACAGCTCACTTTGCAGAGAGTGAAATAGCGCAGCGTTTATGAGTAATAAGTACCTTCCAGCTGATACATTTCAAACACAAACCACTTTCATGGCCCTGGCAAAAAGTACAAGTCATAATCAAATTGTCAATTTTTTCCTGCGAGATGCATAGATCCATTGTAACTGTGATTGTTAAAGAAGGAAATGCATTTTATTCACACGTTGGGAAAAAAAGATGCACATTTTCCCTACAATTAAAGATTTTTTTGTCACTTTTTTACATTGCCTTTCCTTTACATTTCTAAATAGTTGCTATAATTGATTTTCAGGTTGCATTCAATTTTTTTTTTTTTGGTAGGAGAATCATTTGTAGTTTTTATGTAGTGGAAGAAATGGTTGAAGTGAATAGCATTTTTGTTTAGCTGGGGTATTAATGTTCACCCAAATGTTTATAATGTGAATGTGCAAAGC
>VWYI01039535.1:0-2500 GCA_013399455.1 Anthoscopus minutus | reverse complement strand
AAAATGCAGAGAACATTTACATTTCTCCCACTCACTGAGCTTCTATCACACGGCTTGCATTTTTCTCACATCAATAGGCATCTTTTTAAACATTATATTCATGTCTGTCTCTCTTGATGGCAAATAAAATTCAATAAATAAAATACTTTATGATAAATATGTTAGATTTAAGAAGCAGTTGTGATAAAATGCTCAGGTTTTCAAAAAAGATTTGTTAAAAACAAATAAATTTAACAAGACTTGTACACAAGCTCAAAATATATTAATATATTGTAGTTGATGCACAATAACATAATGACCCAAAAGGGCATTTGCACCGTTTTTCACACTGCTTAACTTACTGCTAAGTAAGACAAATAATCAACAGAACTTGGACTCGGTGACTCTGTAGATCAGATCAACATATGACTGCTGCAACTGCATGACTTGGCAGGGCATTTCACACCAGCCACAGTTAGAGATAGCTACTGCAGAGCAGGGGACATGCTCACAACAAAACCATCAACAAGTCTATTGTCTCTTGGACACCAAATATTTCTATCAATACTATAACACAAAGCACAGACTTTTGCTTTAACTCTTAAACTAGACTGGTGTACTTGGCAAACCAGTAATTCATAACAAAATATAATTAGTGCGTGCAATTTAAATGTCTTACCGTGTTCCTGGTAATAATCTCCTTTTGGGTAATTTGAAATTGCACATTTAGTGTGCATCATCTTACAGTTAAACAAATAGAAAACTTACTGCAAAACAGTGTCATTTTACATTTTTGCTTCTAGCTTCTACAAGGTGCCTATTTCTCCAATATTATCCTTAGTTTTTGGTTTGTTTTTTTTTCTTTGGAAATCATATAAAAAGTAAAGAATCCTGCTGTATAATTTAATTGTTTTTATTTGAGTTTCAGCTTATTGGTTTCCTATGCTTTTCTCTTAGTAACTACTTTAAAAGAGGTTTTTTAGTGTTTCATTATTATTTCCCTTATGGAACTGCCAGTAAAATCAAACAGGTAAAGTGCCTCTTGGCATTTTTAGAAATATAAATTAAGAAAGAGCCCAGGACTGATTCAAAGAGCTTAGAATACAAGCAAGATATGTATTATTATTATTATTATTATTATTATTATTATTATTATTATTATTTACTTTTGAGTAAGATAATTCCATAATGTCACACAGATGAAGTGAACCTAGACCTCTCAATTCTCAGTGCAATGGCTAAATCTATGTCAGCCTTTCTGAAATTTTGAGAATATGGGTCCTGCTCCCCAAAGAACAAGGCTCAAGCATACACTTTAATTTCCACATATTTTAATCAGGTAAAATAGGTTACATGTGGAGACACAAACAATTGATGTAGGGTAACTACATCTGTTTTACATTTAAGTTTTTAATTTAAAAAAAAAAAAAAGAGCTGTTTTATCAGATAAATATGCAGCACCACTGAAACTCACCCTCCCAGCTATTCAGTTTCTTCCAGTAGTGCCAGGCAAGTCTCTTAAACTACAGAATGAATATGTCTCATTTCAGATCAGACCAGTTTTACATAGTAAGTCACACTAGATGGAGGAGCAGGTTGCAGATAGACCATAACTGCAGGAAAATATTGAAGTCTAGTATCATTTTCTTACTCTCAGTGCGATGTCAGGCTGTATCTGCAGGCATGCTCATGCTTGTGAACAGGGGATAAGTTACAGTGGCAAGATCCATTGCTGTAAGAAACAATTTTCTTCTACTGCTAGAGAGTGACAAAGGCTTTCTTAAGCTTCAGAAAGGCACTTGTTTGAAATGGAGCTGCTGCTGCTGCCACATCTCTCAACTTCCTCAAAAAAATGCGAGGTAGTATACTTTACCATGAAGCCAAATTGCTTCACATTCATCTCAATGTTTGATCTATGTGCATCTGAATTACACATTGCTGGGAGGCCAGTTATCCATGGCAGGCTTCAGCATTCCCCAGTAGCCCTGTGTGGTGGGTTTAGAGCTAGCTAACCTCACCAGTGCACTTAATCATTTCTTGCTGTGAGATAGATTTTAGGAGAAGGGCAAGAACAGGCTCAAACTTTAAGACTATGAAGAAAGCTTTATTAACAAAACTAAAAGAATAGAAAAAGAAAAAAATCAGAATGAAATTTCCAGAACACTTTTCCTCCCTTGCCCGCCTTCTTTCTATTTCCACCTGACAACATAAAACAAAACCTGGGATTTTAAATCAGTTATCACTTCTACAATAATGTTTCCTCAGGCGAGGAGTTTTCTCTTGCAACACCATGCAGAAATCTCCACAAGAACACAGTCTTCTCATGGCTTTGCATCTTCACAAACAGCAGCTGTCTGGTTTAGAAAAACTTCTGCTATTGTGAAATTCCTCCCATTTTCACAGCTCAGTGAACGGGCCATGTCAACTTATGGGGTGTCAATTTTTAAGGATGAGCGGTTCAAAGGAAAGGCTCTCTTCACTGATTTCTGGTTTGCAACCATCTTCATCTCTGAGAACAGAG
>VWYI01039532.1:9278-54734 GCA_013399455.1 Anthoscopus minutus | reverse complement strand
ATATATATATATATACGTATTCTTTAGATTTTTGAAAAAATTAACTTTTGGTAGTGTTATCAATGAACTTAAGACTCTATGAAATTATTATATTAAAATATGAAAAAATCATATAAAACATACAATATTTATATTATTATATTATATAATAAAATATTTATAAATGATTATATAAAATTTTGTTCTTTTCCCTTTCTCTAATGATCATGAGGATGTGCACACATACACCCATGAAGGTCTGGAAATTAGGGAAATTTTTCCACTCATCTGTTTCTTCAAAATGGAATATTTTAAGGGAGCTAGAACACCTCTAAGAAATTTGTTTTTTGATGGCAGATAAAGAAGGAATTCCAACCTCTCTGACAGAATGAGTTCTAGCAGATTAACTTGGGGGAGAATCAAACATTAAAACCTACTTTTGTTCCTGATTTTAGCAGATGTGAGTTTGAACACTGACTGACAGCAGAGTGAGATTTGCTGCCTTCAAAATAAAAAAGCCAAAATCCGGACTGCAAAACAAAACAACCAAAAAAGCAAACAACAAAACGAAGCAAGATTAAAAAAAAGCAAACAAAACCATGCTTCATTTCAGGACAGGAGTTGCCTTTAAGGGCTGACTGTGGTTGCATTTCCTCTGGAGATTACCTGGGTAAACAAGAATTGGCACCTCAGAAAACACATCAAGAAAAGCAGGACTCAATTTTTATCTCTCCTAACACAGTGATGCTCATATTTCAGGGTTTTTTTGTAGCTCTGTAGTCAACATGGAGTGATTTCTGCAGGGAATTTTGCAGGGCTGTTGCTGCCAGTGCCTGCTCTAAGATGAAGAACCTAAATCTTCCACAAACTCAGAGCAGCAGAGCCAGACCCTGCTCTTGTGGAGTGTGGATGTTTCACATGCTTGCTGACTTGTGGGTGCCTAAAAACCAGCAAATTCTGCTTTTCATACTTGAAATGATGTGCACTTTCCAAAGTGCCAGCAATAGGCGATGTAGTGGTGCAAGAAGGGATGTGTGAAATTCAAATTAAGTGAAGCATGATAACTTCAACTAGCAAAAAGGGCCATTTAAAATGCTGCTTTGTACTTTTTGCATTGTTTATGAGGTCTTTCATTCAACTGAGGGTGTAAGAAAGAAGACACAAACTGTTGCTTTCTAATGGAGTTTTCTTTTTCTTTTTATTTAAAGCTATTTCCTTTCTACCAACTTCCTTCAGACAAAAGAGTGGTTGCCCAGTCCTACAATATCTGAGGCTCTGATGTCCTGCCTTGCACTGAATTGAATCTCAAATTATTATCAAGCTGTTGCAACGTTTATGGGTTTAAAGGGGTGACACAGAAAGTATGGCCTTCATGTCACTCTTTCCCTTCTCAGCCAAAGAAAATCAGGCACTTTTGGATAAAACTCCCCTTGTTTGACATCCTGTGCTGCAGAGTCTGCCATGGTTCTGTCAGAGGGGTACAAGAAGACATCAGGAGTGCCAACTAGGCAGCACAAAAATAACATTTTCAATGTCAAGCAGGAGAAGATTGAATCAAATTCCAGATGAGAATCAAAACATTGAGTTCCTAGGTCACTCGTCTCATAATGGAATATTCTTGGACAAGGCAGTGGATGAACTCCTTGTGATTTTTCTACTGGAAGGACAAGGGCACATCCTGATACTCCCTCTCCAGTGGCTGTTGGCTTCAGCTGGCACTAATTAATGAGCTCATTGTATTTCTTTTCACAGAGTCACAGCATGGGTCAGGCTGGGACCACAGAGGGTCACTGGTGCCACCTCCCTGCTCCAGCAGGGCCTCCCAGAGCTCAGGGCACAGGGCTGTGTCCAGAGGGCTCTGGAATATCCCAAGGAGGAGCCTCCAGCCCCTCTCTGGGCTCTGCTCAGGGCTGGGCACTGCCCAGGGCAGAAGTTCTGCTCCTGTGCAGGGGGAATTGCTGGGCTCAGCCCCTGCCCGTGGCTCTGGGGCCATTGCTGGGCCTGGAGCAGAGCCTGGGCCTGCTCTGCCCCTGCTGCACCCAGGGATGGACAGGGACAAACAGGGATGGACAGGGACACCAGGGACAGACAAGGATGGACAGGGACAGACAAGGATGGACAGGGACAGCCAGGGATGGACAGGGATGGACAGGAATGGACAGGGATGGACAGGGATGGACAGGGACCCCCAGGGACACCAGGGACAGCAGGGACAGGCAGGGCTGAGGCCCCTCTCAGCTGGGGCTCCTCTCCAGGCTGAGCAGCCCCAGCTCCCTCAGCCTTTCCTGGGCACGGAGCTGCTCCAGGCCCTTCCTCAGCTCCGCAGCCTCCGCTGGCCCCGCTCCAGGAGCTCCTGGCCCTGCTGTGCTGAGGAGCCAGAGCTGGGCACAGCAGCCCAGAGGTGCCTCCAGGGCTGGGCACAGGGGCAGCATCAGCCCTGACCTGCTGGGAATGCCCATCCCCATGCACCCCAGGGCACCATTGGCCTCCCTGCCCCAGGACACTGCTGGCTCAGGGACAGCTCCGTGTCCCCCAGCTCCTTCCCCAGCCGGTCACCCCCAGCCTGTGCTGCTCTCTGGGGCTGTTCTTCCCCAGGTGAAGGAGCAGACTTTGCCCTGGTTGAATTTCAAACTGTTCTTCTCTGCCCATCTCTCCAAGCTATTGAGGTCCCTCAGAAAGCCTGCGCAGCCTTCAGGGGAGGTTTTCTTTTTTCTCTTTTGTTTCCTTCATGGCTAAAACATCTCTTGTACTTCTGTCAGCTCACAAGTGCAGAGGTTTACTGACACACCAGGAATCTGCTGAAGTAATCCAGAACTTTGGCTAAAATTTCTGACAGTATTTCATCAGCTGTGGATCAGAACTCACATCCATTATATCCATTACACATCATCTTATGAAGCTTTCTTACTTTTGAATTAGCAAAACCCTGGTAATTCAATTGACACATCCTTGAAGGCAATAGCTCCTCAAACACTAAGTACAAATTCAGTGAGCAAGAAGCAAAGAAGAACGTTTTTTGGAAATTTTACCTCAGAGTAATCCATCTTGGGATATCTTCAATTACTTTTCAAACTACACTAAATCGGTTTCATGTTCAAAACATTATTAAGTGGGAATAATAGAATTTAATTTTATGGAGTGTCTTTCCTCCTCGTGACATCTCCAAATGCTTTGCAGTAATGAATTAGACACAGGTTCTGGGGCGATGGTGTGTAGGCAAATGCAGCTCTCATTATGTGCTATTCATTCCAGCATAGCCTATACTCAGCTCTCAAAAGCAGGGCTTATTTTAGGTGGAGAGGGATTGTTGGAAGGAGCTGGAGCTCTTCCTTTGGAAAAATGCCGTAGGAACTTCCATTTCTATCTGTAAACATATCCAACAAAAGAAAAAAATGGCTTAATAGCCCATCTGTAGGGCTTTGAACAATGAGATACTCTGTGTTATTGCATTATTTTACTATTACTAGAATTCAAGCTTTATGCAAGGCCTGCCTCAGCCTGTGGGAGTTGCTTTTCCTGCCTTCCTGTCCCAAAGATAAGAAAAAATGCATATCTTGTTTATTTTTTTTTCTGTCTTGCCTGTCCCAAGAAAGAAGGTTAGCTCCTACTGCCTTTTTTTTTTTTTCTGGTTTTCCAGAATTAAATGTTGGGGCAGGGCCTATAAAGATAATTTTGTGCAGGACCCAGCACTGTGGGATATCCAGCAAATTGGCTTCATCCTCAATCTGAAAGCTGAGCACTAATCTGCCCTCTCTAGCAGTGATCCCAGCACTTGAATGGCTCAGAGTGTATTTGATAGGAATATCCTGCGCTCGGCACAAGAGGTGATTTCAATTTGCATCAGATGGAATGAGCTTAAAATACAATATTTGAATAGAGGGAGTGAGCAGAGTTCAAGGAGGGAGTTCCTGAGCTGGGTTCACTGGGGTTAGGGAGCAGCAGGGGTGAGTTGGGCTCATTAAAGTGTTCAGATCTCATAAAACACTCTCACTCTAAGACGTCTTACATAGAGGAAATTTGCATTAGCAGCAGGAGGAACTGATTTTATTTCTCTGGGTTCTAGAATCGAGGTTTTTTTTTTTTTTTACATTTCCCATAATTTTTGGTGAACTTACTCATCATTCACACTTACTCTGTGAAATATGTATGGAAAAATCTCTGTTTTTTTTTTCCAGGCAGAAAATCAAGCAGCTGTTCTAGAGGAGCTTGTCAGGTCCTCTCAGACAAGACTCAGACTCCCCTTTGTCCCTTTTCTCGAGGGACAAAGCTCACAAAATTGTTGGTTAAACCCAAATGCAGTATCTCTAAGTAGGAGGAACAAATATTCACCTATTGAACAGTGGGGATGGTGTGTGGTGGTTCTGAGTGTAGGAAATCCTTTTAGGAGCAGAATCAGCAGATAAATGTTACTGTCTGCTGTGCAGTAAACAGCAGCAGTTTTTAATTCTCTTGTATCTACCAGACCATAAATAAATAACATATAATTTGAACAAGATAAGGAGAAAAAAGGGAGCATTTGCAGGAGAGAGAATATTCATATCCATGAGAAAAAAAAAGCGAGAGAGAGACAGACTTTATGGTTTTGACATTTGAAGTAAGATCTAAGCTGTAGCAAGTCTCAGGTTTTCAGTTTTACTTAACCTGAAGACCTTCACAATTTTAGACTATAAAATTCTATTGCAGAGAACACGAAACTGAAAACTTACTTAAAAGATCCTGCCTTTGGCAGTGAAACCTCAGAGCTACAGGAACTGGAGTATCCTTAACTTACAGAGGTGACAGCAGCAGGAGAAACAGATTATTTTAGCAACAGTTGTGGCTTAGGTCAATAAAATAAATATACTTGAGTATCTACAGAAGCAAAGTGAGAGCAAAGCAAGGTTGTGGTATGATTAAATGATTAAAGCTAGCTATATTTTCTTAGTTCTTTGCTCTAGAGGGTGAATTTTAAACAGCTGAATTTTCCTCTCCTGCTACAAAGATCCCACAGAGAGTCAAAAGGTTTATTTGATTCCCTCAGATTCCAGTAAAAATCCATCTATTCCAAGACAATGAATTGGGCTGACTGAGCACCATGACAGCTTCCACTCCTGTGTTTTCCAGCCAACAAGCTGCGTGTTCTGCCTGCTTTTTGAGAAGCTCAGCTTGGGTGTTCTGACAAATTATGGATGCAGGTAATTGCAGTGGAGGATTTCAGTCTTACACCCAGCATTTCCTGCCTGCACTGTGAAATTAAGCAAGTGTAAGTTCACCCTGGAAATCAAGGAGAATATCCTGGCAACAAAGTGAGGCAGGGATGTTACACTGAGGAGGTTTGAAAGCTTTTTTTTTTCTTAGGTTTGGGCAAACCAGCATAAATTACGTCTCAGCAAAAGGTCTTCAAGGCCGAGTGGATAATCTTATGTATGCCCTGCTATGGAAATCTGCAGGCTGCAGGTGGGGTGGCTGTGTGCAGTTAATGCATGGTGAAAAGCTCTATTTTCAGTGGAAATGTTCTTACCAATGCAGAGACCTTTGGATCAAACTCTTAAGAAACTGCTGTTTTTCTTTTTAGGGGATAAATCATGAATATATTCTGAATTGTAATAGGAGAAATGTAAGTTATCTTGAGATAACAGCAGCTACCCTGTTTAAAAAAAAAAGAGTTGGTAGAAATCCAAAAGAGGAGATTCTCTGTATAAAAGAGATTTTAAAAATGCTTATCCAATCTTTTCAGCTGTTAAAAATGCATATGTAGGGTTTTTCATGGGTTCATTGCTTCTGTGCCCCTCAAAGGGAAAATCTCAACTGGTTGGTTGTATCCTTGTAGCATTAAATTCTAGATTTCAATAAGAATCACTTTAAAAATATTTACAGGCTGAGGATTTCCAATGAAAAATGTAAGTAGAAGCATTGTCTGAACTAATCTAGAAACCATTATTTAAACTATTTAGGAGAATAATGATCTAATAAAAGATGTTTTGTTTATTACTTGCCTTGATGCATTACAAAAATAACTCATAACTGCACAGAGCAGATCAAACATCTCAGACCTGAACCTATTTCCTCAGGTACCTTGTGAGACATAAATGATGAACACAGAACAAGGGGAACTGACATTTTTCTTTGTTTTGTGCTATGATCATGTTCCCTCAATGAAAGTTTTTAAACAAGAACTGTCTGCAGTGTCAGGTTTGGCTCCAATTGAATAATACCAAAGTATCTCACACAGTTTCTAATTTTAGCAGCCTTTTGTTGTTAAATCTAGCTTAAAAAAAAGAAAAGAAAAAGAAAAAGAAAAGAAGAAAAAGAAAAAAAAGGAAAACCTTCAAAAGCTCCAAGATGTTGAAAAAGAACAAGTAAGGTGTCAGATGAATGCAAAAATGCTAATAATGATAATACCTCCCTGTCCTACTGAAAAATACCTCCCATTTACTACTCCCTGAGAGAAAATTCAACGTTTAGCTGCTTGTGCAGATCTTTTTGGGCCAAGCTGAAAAAGTAATAAAAAAGAGAAATGCTGAGGTAAAGCAGCTTTTGGTTTACCTTCACCATCAACTTTTCAGAGCTAATGAAAGCAATAATAGGATCTGCAGCAGAAACAGTGCAAGTGTGGATATTTGGACATAGCCTTGGGGTTTGTGTCCCTAAGTTCAGCCCACTGAAAATTTGGATGCAGGGTCTAAGCAGATTTTTTGGGTTTTCTGTAGCACCAACAGAGGAAAACCAGCACCTCCACAGGGGAGTTATCCAGGGGTCTCAAGCAAAGGAATCACTGGGGGAAGAGCTCAGCTCATGAAGGATGGAGTTGAGCTGATTAAATGTGACTAAATATATATTAAATGTGACTGAATATGTGTTAGATGGGGAAGCCAGGGGGTGTGAGGCCACCTCTCTCCGAAATCCCAGAGTTACTGTGCTCCTTGTGTTGTGCCAAAGGTTTGCTCCCACTCCTCATCTCCCGTTCTCCTCTCCCCCACCTCCAGCCTCTGCATTTCCTTCTCCCTTGTCTTCCCCAGCCCATCACCTTTCCTAAAACAGTCTCCATTTCCTTTTCTCTCCATCTAACTTTATCCCTCACCTCTCCCCTGCCTCTCTTCACACTCCCACACTTCCCGAAGCAGCAGGTGTGGAAGGAGCGTGCGGCTTGGAGCTGTCACAGGGAGCATCCTCCTGCTCTGCCCCCAGTGCCACCCCTGGGATCATCCTCCCTGAACAGCCTCGGGGCAGGGGCTGCACTGCCTGAACCCCACAGCTCTGTCACCTCCTCACTTCAGACTGTGCAGACACTTTAGTAATTAATGTGTGCGAGGAATTATCTCAGAATCATGGAAGGGGTTGGGTTGGAAGGGACCCTAAAGGTCATCTCATCCCAGCCCAGGCATGGCAGGGCCCCCTGCCAGTGTCCCAGGTGCTCCCAGCCCCAATGTCCAAGCTGGCCTTGGGCACTGCCAGGGATGCAGGGGCAGCCCCAGCTGCTCTGGCAATTCCATGGCAGCCCCTGCCCACCCTGCCAGGGAACAATTCCTGCCCAAGATCCCAGCCAGCCCTGCCCTCTGCCACTGGCAGCCATTCCCTGGCTCCTGGCCCTGCAGCCCTTGGCAATTGTCTCTCTCCATGCTTCCTGGGGCTCCTGCAGGCCCTGCAAGGCCACCCTGAGCTCAGCCCAAAGCTTCTCCTGTCCAGCCACAACAATCCCAGCTCTGCCAGCCTTTCCTGCCAGCACAGCTGCTCCAGCCCTCTGCTCATCCTGGAGCCTCCTCTGGGCTCTCTCCAGCAGCTCCAGCTCCTCCCTGGGCTGCTCCCAGGGCTGGGGCAGCTCTGCAGGTGGGGGCTCACCTGAGTGCTGATACACAGTATATGTAATATATCAAATCAAAGATATGGATGAATTGTATTGTAAGTGACAGAGAAATGTGAGATGTCCACTAATAAAAAAGCAGAACAGGGTGAAAGTCATTGCCCTGCAGCTCTCCTGGCGTTCAGACCAAGCTGACAAATCTGTGACTGCTCCAGGAGGCTCCCACTTGCCATCAGCTGAAGATAAGAGACAGAATCCACATTTATTGTCCAAACCAGCCCCAAGGGCTTTTCCCTGCGAGGGAATGCCAGCTCAGCACAGTGAGAGGCTGCCTGGAGATCCCCAAGGAGCCTCAGGAAGCACAATCCCTGTCAACAAGTCAATTATTCTGCAGGAGCTCGTCCTGGTGCTGTTCCTGCCGCAGCTCTTCACCTCAGCATGGTTTGTACTGCGCCGTGCAGGCGTGTGGCATGTCTGGGGGATTGGGATATATTTTAAGGATATTTTTTTAACTGGAATTTCCAGACAAGCTCTGGGTGAGTCAGACTAAAGATTTACACGTCGGGCACAGCAAATCTGTGTGTTCTTCAGGCAGTGCAGCTGATGGCACTTGCACTGTGCAGAATGTGCTTTAGATGCAGTGCCCTGGAATAGAGATGTTTCAAACTGTGCTCACTCCAGTCCTTCCTGAGTTTAAACACCTCCAAAATCATGGATGATGCCAGTGATTAAAGGTCAGCTCATGGAGCTGGCCACTGCTGCTGCTTTTAATCTTATTAAGTGCTAATAATGATAAAATATTCATAGCTGTAAACTAATAAAGGGAAAAATTATGTGCTTAAATGGAGATAAAGCATTTTATTCTGTTGCAGATGAGAAACAGAGATTGGGGGAGGCTTCTGGCAGCTCCTCAGAGGAGCCACCCCTGCAGCTCCCCTGCCACCAAAACCTTGCCATGCAAACCCAAACCCAGTACAAGCTCCATTGTCTCCTGCATTTAAAATTATGAGGAAGCTCAATATCACTCAGAATTACAAATATATTTCAGAGCTGGTTTGTGACATTTTAATCAAGAGTAAATATAATCAAAATAAATACTTAATTTGTTTCCCCATTTTAAAAAATCCTTCTTATTTCCTGTTGTAATGTTGTATTTTCTCCTCCCCAAATTCTAGATCATGCCCAGAATTCACTCAGTTGTGTGCAAACCTGGTTAATAAAAAGATAAGCACCTGACAGTTCTTATGCTGTCCTGTTAACAAAAGCGTCCCATCGCTCTGCAGACTGGATGTGATGCACAAAAATCTCCTCAGTTTTGCAGCTTGACTTTATTTTAATGTCTGCTGCATAATTCTCAAATGTTTAACACTTCAGAAAACTCTGTGATTTAGGGGTAAATTAATCTTTATTCACTGAAAATGGGAGCAAGATTTTGGTAAGATATTTTGCCATTCCTTGATGTCTTTTAATTAAAATTCCTGCTTGTTTGTTTTGAAAAATTCAAAGCTCTGCTTCTAGGCATTTGAACTAGAAGAGATCAGTTGCAGGCTTTCCTAACCGTTCCATGGAACAACTTGGTTTGCTTTGCAAAGCCTGGATGTGCAGCTTTATGGATCATTTCTCACCTCTTTCCCTTTTTTTTTTACTGTCCAGCACAATTTCAGCTGCAGAACCTGGAGAATGTGATCCAACACAGGCAGGTACACTCTGAGTGTGAAATTATGTGCAGGCAGACCCATAATCCATCTTCATGGAGCTTTGCTGGATGTGTCCAGACCATGGGAAGGCTCAGTTTAGACAGAGATGTCTCAGTGCAGGGCCAGAGCTTAAAGCTCCAACCTGATGATGCAATTCTTCAGACCAGGATGATTTTCACTTTGCTAAATTATTTGCTACGTAATTACTAATTCAATGCTGGTGTAAAACATGATTAAAAACCTTTCATAGCAAAAAATGTTAAAAGAGTAAGATAAGGAACACCAGGATGAGCAGAGGGCTGGAGCAGCTGTGCTGGCAGGAAAGGCTGGCAGAGCTGGGATTGTTGAGGCTGGACAGGAGAAGCTTTGGGCTGAGCTCAGGGTGGCCTTGCAGGGCCTGCAGGAGCCCCAGGAAGCATGGAGAGAGACAATTGCCAAGGGCTGCAGGGCCAGGAGCCAGGGAATGGCTGCCAGTGGCAGAGGGCAGGGCTGGCTGGGATCTTGGGCAGGAATTGTTCCCTGGCAGGGTGGGCAGGGGCTGCCATGGAATTGCCAGAGCAGCTGGGGCTGCCCCTGCATCCCTGGCAGTGCCCAAGGCCAGCTTGGACATTGGGGCTGGGAGCACCTGGGACACTGGCAGGGGTCCCTGACATGGCATTTCAGAGTTTCAGCCTTGAAGGCTTCACCCAACCCTTCTGAGGATCTGGCTGAATCCCACCTTCCTTTTCCATATCCTTCCATTCTTGTGTACAATCTGTCCTGGTGAAAAATTCAACTGACCTTCAACTTATATAGAAAGCTTATAAATCAGTTTTTAACTTGCATTTTTGTTTCTATTTCTGAATAAAGTTGCTGATGTAGCTCCTAATGAAAGAATTTATTACTGCTTTTTTTCTTCTTTTTTTCTTGGTGTAAAATGAAACAAAACCTTTCCCCTCTCACATTTCCCTGTATTCTAGTTTTCATCAAAATTGTTCATTTAAAATTTGGTGTTGCTCTTCATCGTGCCCACAGTCACCACCACTTTGTGGCTTTCACATAATTCCTTCTTGGCAGTTTTTACACTAAAATTACAACGAGTCCAAATTTTCCAACCTACCAAAATTTCCCTAATCCCAATAATGGCGATGATTTCCTTAGAAATCAGGCCTTGAGTGTTTTAATAGAATCATTATCCCTGTGTGTTGTCCCAACAACCAGAGCCTTTCGGTGATTTGGATCCAATTGGAAAATCACATCCTAAATTACAATAAATGTGGGACATGCAATTACCATCCCAGAAGGCATTCCAGTTTCCATGCTCATTTAGCCATGTTTTCCCCAGCTGAGCCTGCCAGCCAGGGCTTTAATTAATGTTTTATACTAATGGGGACACCTGCCCATTAGGGGCTACCAATTCTTTGTCTACAAAGAAAACTGTCAGAGGATAATTTCCTTTTGTTTCCTGCTGTTCAGGTCTCTGAAAGACAAATTTTTCATTATCAGACAAGAATGAGACCTCTAGCACCTCTGGATAATTTTAAATTTCCTGCTTAGGAATGGTTCCTTTGGTTGGTTTTTGAGGGTTTTTTTTTGTTGGTGGATTTTTTTTTGGTCTCTATTTTGCCTTTTCCATAAGGTCACCTCATTTCCAAAATGACTTCTTTTATTAATTTAGGGGAAATTTAGATTCAAGGAGACAGAAATTATTGACATATTACGAAATTGGCCCAGAAAATTACTTTGGCATGCTCAAACACATAATTAACAGTAGTCAACAACTACTGGATTTATCAATTCACACTCCAGAAAATGTACAGAGAATATTCAACCCAAGAACTTTGTAATTAACTTTTCCTTGATGGAAAAGAGAAACACCTCATGGCACATTTTTAGTGAATAAAATCTGTCTTGCTTTAAGGTCCATCAATGAATTCTCCAGCACATCCTTTATTATTATTATTATGATTTTAAGCCCTTTTTTCATTCTGCCTGGTGCAGTGCAGCACATTCTTTATTACAGATGCTACAGGTATAAAATCTCCAGTTTTGAAAGTCCTGCTGGCCATCTGAGCTAGATCAGAGAAATTCAGAAAAGCCACAAAGCATCACCCAGGGGCTTTTGTTGCCCTGTGTCCCCTCTGGCCCCTTCCTTGGCAGATGCACAGGCAAACACAACTTTCTCTGTGTTTGGATTGTACATCACAACCGAAATCTGATTTCTTTGCTGTTCTCTGAATCTGAAGGTCTCTGATCTGCAGGATGTGTTGGATTTGAAATTTACAGCCTTTCCCTCACTCCTCCCTCTTGTTGCTGCTGCTGCTGCTGCTTTTAGTGAGCCAAAATCTTGGACTCCTCATGACAGAGCCCCGTTGAAGGGGACTTTGTGCCACAAGAGATGAGTGGGGCTGCTCCCTGTGGGAACATCAGAATTTGGCTCTCTGTACCCAGCAGCTCAGCCTGCAGAAAAGGAGGCTCAGGGGGGACCTCATTGCTCTGCACAAGCCCTGACAGGAGGGGGATTGGGATTTTGAGGGAGATGGGACCACTGGGAGACGTTTTAAAACATGATTTACTATTCTTCTTCTACAGTCTCATGAAGGAGTGAAAGCATCTTCCCCTCACTCACCAGAGGCTCGTGGTCAGTGGTCCCAAGAGCACAGGTCACAAGGGTTTTTAAGGGTTAATTAACCAATAAACTACTGCCACAAAAGAATGTTTCTACTTTCACACCAATAGTTGATTATTTTGTTTTAGTTGATTATTTTGTTTAAGTTGATTATTTTGTTTTATGCATCTTTGCTGCAGTGCAGACATGAACTAATCAGGTAATGACACATAAACCTGCTTGTCATACCCCAAACTTCTCATTACTTTTATAACTACTTCTAGATAAACCCTAAACCTTTCCACTACCTCACTTAATGTCTTTCTATCTAAACTACAAACCCACATTCTTGCTCATGATCTCTAAATCCAGACCCTTTCCAAGGTCTCAGGTCCCTGTATTAATTTCTGTGTTTGGGCCTACAAGCACAAAATTCCGAGATTTTTCCTGTTCTTGGAATTCCCACAGAGGGGCAGTGAGGGGAGTTGGGCTCTGCTGCCGTGTCCCAAGGGAAAGGAAGAGAAGAAACGGCCTCAAATGGCACCAGGGGAGGCTCAGGGTGGAGAATGGGAAAGAAAATTTCCCTGGCAGAGCTGTCAGGCCTTGGGATGAGCTGCCCAGGGAGGTTTGGAGTGGCTGGAATTGTCCCAGAGGAGTCTGGGTGTGGCCCTTGGGGACAGGGTTTGGGTGATGCTGCTGGGGCTGGGTGACCCTGAAGGGCTCTTCCCACCCTGCTGATTTTGGGGTGTCCTGCAGCCGCTCCCTGCCCCGACCACGCTCGGTGCTGGCTCCAGGCCCTGGCTGGGAATTTCTGGGAGATGCTCGGTGCCAGGGGCTCCCCCTGCTCAGAATTTCTGGGAGATGCTCGGTGCCAGGGGACCCCCTGCTCAGAATTTCTNACCCCCTGCTCGGAATTTCTGGGGAGATGCTCTGTGCCAGGGGACCCCCTGCTCGGAATTTCTGGGAGATGCTCTGTGCCAGGGGCTCCCCCTGCTCGGAATTTCCGGGAGATTCTCGGTGCCAGGGGCTCCCCCTGCTCGGAATTTCTGGGAGATGCTTGGTGCCAGGGGCTCCCCCTGCTCAGCCCCATCTTGGCAGGCTGGCCACTGCTGGCCACTGTGTGATCAGGGAGGGAAAGGGGAAAAAACAGCTTTGGGTGTTTCACTTTAGATCTTGGAAGTCCCAAATGCTTCCACTTTTTTGATGGAAGAGTATGAAAACAGCTTAATGGGGAGGAGACCTGAATAAAATCACTCCAGAATGAGGTAATGTGCAGTTTCAAGTAGATTACACGGACATGTGCATCCGAGGAACACTTCTTTTTTTTCTCTTTTTTTAGGGTTTTTTTTTCCCCAGCCAAAACACTGGCACTTAGATGGATGAATCATTGGTCTCATCTGGCAGTGCTGAAGGAAAATTTAAACTGGTGACATCTTTGTGCTTTAATGGTGTCATTACAACAAAGATTTGTATTTAATGTGGCTGAAAAAAAAAGGCCTGATCTCTCATGTTTGGACATACTGATGGTAATAATTTTGTTTGCCAGCTTCTGCATTGTTATGGCTTCTTTAAAAATCCAAACATTTTGAAATATATTTATAAATACTCTTGGGGCTATCTTTTTTATTTTCTGTTTTTCTGCTGCAACAAGTCCGTTGTGACTGTGCTATCATTTTTACTCCTTCTAGCAGCATATCTACAGTTTGGAGATCAGTTTCAACCGCATTTATCAGTGTGGTTTCATTTTATTTTATTTTGCTTTATTTTATTTTGTTTCATTTCATTTAGTTTAGTTTAGTTTTGTTTTATTTTATTTTATTTTATATTACATTATTGTGGTTTCAACCACATTAATTTATCAGAATTTCATTGAAAATTGGCAGCTGAAAAGGAGCCAGTGCTATTAAGCAGTGGAATATGCACATGGGAGAGTTCCACAGGAATTTGTGCCTTCTGCTTCTCAAAAAAAATTATCCACAAATGGTGGAGAATATTCAGCTTCAGGAGCCCAAATGATGAAAGTTCTGTGGTTCATTAAATTTCAGCAGCTTCCCTGGAGGTCTCAGTAAGTTGTGATAATCAATAAATTTACCCCAGGGCCCAATTTCAGCTCTGGAGGAAGAGTTGTCTTTGGTGGGTTTGGTTAAGTTGTAAATTTTTAGATCTGGGCTGAATTTTTTAATCAGGGAACGATTTCTATGGAAATGTTTTTCAAGGAGCTTTCCTTGCACAGCTTCCTGTGGCTGTGCAGCTTTTGGTAGTTCTCGTTTTGCTACTACAAAGTTACATCCTCCTGACTCTAGATGTGACAGGAATAACTCCCTGTGTAACTCTCCTGATCAGAATGGGTTGGGTTGTTGTTGATTTTGGGGGTTTTTAAAAAATTTTTAATGATATCTCTCAGAAATTACATCACTCATGGAAAAATGAGTTTGATTTTTCATTTTATCCATCCTCATGTAAAGTTGTTCAGTAACAGAATGAAAGGAGCAGTTTGATGTAAAAAAGGCATTAATTAATTAATCCCTTTCAGAACTTAATTAAATGCTATTTTCACCCTTCTTCTTAGTGCAAATTCCTTATTTTAAGTTCTTTTTGTACTTCCTGGGATGATCTGCTGCTGACTGTACAATGACTGTAGCATTTTTGCCTAAAACCAAATTACTGGTGGTCTAAAATCCTTGACAAAGGCTGTTCAGCTGCTTTCCAGCCTTAATTATAGATTTGGGCAGTAATCATTTGTGAATTTAGTCAGTAATAGTGCAGTCAGGACAGGAATTGCACACCTGTTTCAGCAGCTGCTCGAATGGTGGCATCACGAGGGTTTGAATTGATGGAATACTTCTATCTGCCTGTGGATAGATGGTCCTAAAATGAGAAAACTCCATGAAATGATGAAAAGCAGGTGCAGATGGATGAAGGAATGGATGAGGAGAGGCAGGGAACACACCTTGGAGTTTTAGCCCATGTTGTGCACAAAGACCAGCCCAGTTGATTCTAGATCAGAATTATAAAGGGTGAATTATTATTATTTTTTTCCCCCATCAATCTGGACTTTTTCTGCTCATCAGGACAGCTCCAGACAGATTGTGTGATGACAATCTTCTGTGTGCTGTTTGAATATATAATAGGGATGGGATCCAGCAGCATGTGCATACGTGGTGCAGAACAAAATGTTCTGCAAACCTTGACAGAAAAGTCTGTGTCCTTGCCAGAAATAAATACCCTTGAAAGACATAAAAAGCTGTTAATTTGTGTACAGGCTATCAGGAGGGGAATTTGAGAGGTGAGACAGGGGAGATTTTGTGGCCTCTATTACCTTTTACCACTTTTTTTTTTTTTCTTTAAGTAACCCACCGTGATCCCAAATTCTCTTTTTGGGAGAATTGCTGAGCTTCCTGCAGGGAATTCATTCATCCCAGTCCTTGTGAATTATTTAACTCCTTCAGGGCTGCTCAGAAGAATGTTACTTTGGTTTAACTTTGATAGGAAAAGGCACCTGCTTTTACCTTCTATTTGTGGTTTCTTTTGGCTGTTCTTTCACACCCTGCCAGCCTGGTGAGTGCTGTGCAAATTATAAAAATCATTGATCTGCTTGCAGCACAGATGGAAACTGGTGGAAAATTCACCCAGGCAGGTGCTGGCACTCTGAAATAAAATGGGAGTCGATGTCCAGCCAGCTCTGAAAGCACCTTGTGGGACACACCTTCTTGTTTTGGCACCTAAACACCTCAAAAAACAACTGCTGCTCTTTAATTTTAAACACTAAAGACATCAGATGAAATTTCTACAAATGATAGTGTGTAATAACCATGAAAAAGTTGTATTGCTACTCCTGTTAATACTAAAATACTAATTTTTCCAAGCAAGATCTTTAATCTATGCTGTGAGCAACACCAAGTTTGCACTGGCAGTGCAGAAAAATGAGTTTGAAATATGTTTTGAGAGGTTTTTAGGCTTTTGTTGCACTGTCTGTGTTACATATTTTATTCTAAGGGCTGTATTTACTTGAGGAGCTCTGTACTTGGCTGATAATGCTTCACATTTTAGTGGAAATGACTTCTGGAGTTGTAGGAAAAGCTATCACCTCCGTGGCAACTTCATGTGTCCCAAGTGAAATGAGGTGTCATATTATGGAATTTATTAGAGTGGATGTGTCTGTCCCAGGGTGTCCTGCTAGGAGAGATCTGCCAGCACATTGTCACATCTCTAACAGGTGCAAAAATAGCCAATAAAATGATGACAGAGCCTTGACAAATGTTCTTTGTTATCACACTTCAGTGTGGATTAGGAAAATTGCATCCTGAATTCCTTTGTTCAACAATTCCTTATCAATTACCCAACGCTGTGTCCTGCATTTTGCTTGCTTGTTGGAAAAAAAAAATCATTAGGTTAAAGCATTGATTTTTTTTTTTTCCAAGCTGGATAAATTAAAATTTAATTGTAGCAAATGCCAGCAATGCTTCTTACTAAGCAAAGATTTCAGAAGTAAAATGGGCCTTGGAAATATCCATTTTATTTTTGCCCCAAAGTCATCTCTTTAGGCTCCAAGCCAAATATCTGAACTGGCTGGAAGAGAAACCAATCCATAGAGCTTTTCCATGAGGGCCCCAAGGTTTCCAGTTGTGCCTAAAAATAAATTTACTGATTGGGATTATGGACAAATAATTCAATTTGGATAAAATAGGGACCTACACTTCTCTGAATTTTGGGGGTGGGTGTATTTTTGACCTCTAGTCCAAAGACAATTGCACTGAGACCTGTCTTCTATCCCAAAAAACTTTGTATCCATTTCAAACCTGAAAAAGGGAAAACAATGGTATGAAAAATCCTAATTCTTCTATCTTTTTGGATGCAGAGAGAACCACAGTGCTGGAACTCATCTGGAAAGTTCACTTCATTTTGCTTTTTAAAAAATAGAATTGTAAGTGTCTAAAGAGAAAGTTTTTGCAGTTTTCCTTTCTTTTCTTTGAGAAGATGGAACTCTTGGTGCTTTATAATTTTTTAAAAAAAATTCTCCTGTCTTTGAATGAAGGAGAACGAAGGAGTTGGACAAGAATGGTGACATCATGTTTGGGAGTGTTTTATATGCAGGTTTTTTAAGCCTATGCCCTCATAAACTGCTTTGCAAAGTGAGATAAATGTTTTAATTTGGTCAAAATTATGATGCATCCCCTCATAATAGAAATTGCTTCTTGTCTGCAAAGGGGAAAATCTCTTCCTTTTTGTTCCAGGGACTTTTGCTGGTTTTCTCTTTTTGAAGATTTTTACTCCACCTTTTCTAGATCTTGCATTTTTGGCTTGCTTATTTCTTTTTCAAAAAAGAAAAAGGATTAATTATCAGAATCACCTAGCAATAAATCATTGACTGAAAAAAAAGATTAAGATACTTAAGAAGTGAATCTGAATGAATTTAAGGCAGGAGGAACTACTCACAAAACCAATGATAATCTAAATCAGTGATTTTGGATTTCCTCTACTTAGAACACACTGGTTATTTTTGGAACTTATTTTATAGTTCCAAATTATTTTATAGTTCCAAGTTATTTTTATATAACATCAGTTATATTTAGAACACATCAGTTATATTTTTCACATTCATTTTCTTGTCATGGTCAGCTCAGTTTTCTGCACACTGTGCTGGTTTATAAAGCAAGTTTGGGATTCAGATGTTCCATTCATGGGCCAATTCATAGAATAAAGAATAAAATAATAAAATATAATAATCATCATCACAAAAAAAAATAATAAAAATTCAGATTGACAGATTGACTCCTGGTTCTGGTTTTTCTTTTATTGCTCATTAGGACTGATTTTTTTTCCCAGCTTGTGCTCTTGCGTTGTTGTTTTCTGGCTGGAGCTGAGGGCATTCTTTTATTTTGATTAAAACAGGAGGATTACATCTGACTTGCCTGGCATGTGCAGCTCCAGCATTCCAGGGGTTTAAATTATTTGCCTTTGCACCACTCTCTCCCAATTTAACTTCCTCCTTCTAGTCAGGCTGAAGAGGGTATTAAAAGTTGGCAGAGTCCACAACTTTAAACTAACTTGTGCAATAACTTGATAAATAATTCTGACAAATCCTTGTCTCCTGCCTACTAATCCCCTTTTTGTGGGAAAAGAACATGCATTTTGCAGCTTAGAATTGCTTCAGCAATGGGAAGAAGATACATTTTTCAGCCTGGGTGGTTTCTCACGTGTCACTTTTCTTGCTGCATGCAGAATTAGGACCAGAATGAATTGTGTTCTGTGATTTTTGCCTATGGATGAGTGATCCCTTTTTTTTTTTTTTTAACTGTGTGTTAACATATCACCTCATTTCTTCTCTGATCTGCTGACTCAGAATACAAGGGAGTAAACAGATGTTGCAAGGGTAGGCTTTGATTTATTTATGTTTTGTGGAAAGGAAAAGGTGTGCTGCCTCCAAAAGCAGCACGGGCAGTCAAGGCCCCATGCAATTTGAATTCACATTTTTAAAAAGATGTGAAAAACAAGGAGTAGAGCCCTGGAAATCAAAGGTTTCATTCTTCCTGCTCCCATTTTGAATAACCTTTCAAATCAGGCTTGGTTTTCTCCCGTGATATCAATTTCCCAACTTTTGCAGTCAGCTCTGTCGCTGCCTTTTTGGAGTGACCTCAGGAACGGGCACAGACTGTGGTGGAGGTCAGCCTGCACTTGGAGGCTGAGGAGAATATTTATTCGCTCAGAACTAAGCTAATGTCCTCTCAATGGCTAAAAAATTGATAAGAAGCACTTGTGGAACCTAAGGACTAATATTTAATGCAATTAGAGATTTTCTGTTCTCTGCAAACGGTTTTGTCGCCGGACCCGTCAGGACTCTGAGACAAAGAAATTATAAAATAAATGCCATGTGCACTTCCCCAACCTCCACAGGCAACCTGTGGCAGTCCCCTGTCTCCCTCAGAGAAATAAAGTGTTTCCTGCTCTCCAGTCAAAGCCTCCTGTGTTTCAGGTTGTGAAAAGCACCTGGGGCCACCCTCTTTTTTCAGGTGTTTATAGACTTTGATAAACCTTCCTTGAATTTCTCTTCTCCATGATGAACACATCCAGCCTTTCCTCAGGCCAGCCCTTTTTGTAGCCCTTCCCTGGACTCTTTCCAGTGTATTTTTGTATTTTTAGGACTGAGGAGTCCAGAGCTGGATGCTGTGCTCCAGATGCTCTGAAAAGAACGTAATTTCTTCTCCTCCTCCCACCAGTGTCAGGAGCAGCACGAGAATGGCTCAGCCCAGCTTTCCCCAAGCCCTCTCGCTACCATTTTATCCATTTATCCTCCTCAGATCAAGAACAGCTTTCATAAATCCCTTTAATTTGAAGTAATAACCTCTGACTTTGTTCCAAAGGAGCTCTGGGCCAGCTCTGGTGTGGCAGCATCCTTCAGCCAGCCCTGACTGAGAGCAGACCATGTTTTTGATGCAGTCATATTTACACTCCACACACTCAGGGCTGATCCAAAGCCATTTGAAAGCAGTGGGAAGCTTTCTCTTGGCTTCAACAGGACCTTCATCAGGCCCTTAATTAGTTATACTTCCATTATGGCTCAGCAGGAGTCTGAAGGCAGAACCTTGCGCATTCCTGTCTCTTTTTTTTTTTCTTTCCTGTTATTGAAAAACCCAACCAGCCTAAGGTACAGTAAAAAAAAATGAGTTTTTTTCCCCTTTCATGGTTTCACAGAAATCCACAGCTCCTTTTGTTTCCCTTTTGTTTGTTCCCTCCCACAGTTAGCACATTAATTACCTGCTTTTTCAGCCTTTCTGCTTCCACTTACAACAACCTTGCTGATGAGAGAGAACCTGGATCCAGACTTCAGCTAAGAGCAGCTCATTCTATAAAATCATGAGGGTGATACTGGTTCTGTTATCCCATTTTGAGAGCCTTATGAGCCTAAAATTCCTAATGCAAGTCTGTGGGTGTTTGGAGTGCAACTCAGGCTAGAAGTTCTGGCAGAGTACAATCTGCAGCCCTGCAATCCCACACAGCTCCACAAAGGTCGCTCCAGGAGTGAGGATTATTGCTGAAAAAGGTTTGGAAAAGCAGAGGGGAGTGTACCCTAAACGGCACTGCAACAAATATTTTCAGATTTAACTCAAAAGATATATTTTAATATACAGGCTGATGGCTTTTTTTTTACTTCTCACCTGTTGGATTTAAGCCACTCCTAAATTAAACCTCAACTGGTTCAGCCTGTCCATCACTACAGGAAACTGGGATGAAAAGAAACTGTTTTGCTCCCTTCTAAAGATGGCACAGGGAATCATCCTCTGGAGGTGTCTGGCTCCTTGAGTTGGTTAGAAAAGATACCCAGATAGGAGTCCAACCTGGAAATTTAACTTTTTGGTGAATGTTCTCCAGATGTCCAGTTCTGGGCTTCTCACTTCCACAGAGCCCTGGAGGGGCTGGAGCGTGGCCAGGGCAGGACAGGGAGCTGGGAAGGGGCTGGAGAATTGCTGAGGGAGCTGGGAAGGGGCTGGAGAATTGCTGAGGGAGCTGGGAAGGGGCTCAGGCTGGAGCAAAGGAGGCTCAGGGGCCCTTGTGGCTCTGCACAGCTCCTGGCAGGAGGGGCAGCCAGGGGAGTCGGGCTCTGCTGGCAGGGAACAGGGACAGGAGCAGAGGGAACGGCCTCAGGCTGGGCCAGGGCAGGCTCAGGGTGGGCAGCAGCAGGAATTTGCCCATGGAAAGGGAGCTCAGGCCTTGGCAGGGGCTGCCCAGGGAGGTTTGCAGTGCCCAGCCCTGGAGGTGCCCAAGGAAGGGCTGCAGGTGGCACTCAGGGCTCTGGGCTGGGGCCAAGGTGGCCATGGGGCACAGCTGGGACTGCAGGGGCTGGGAGGCTGCTCCAGACCCTGGGATTTTGGGATTCCCTGAACTCAAAGCATGGAGCCTTCTCAGCTCTCTTTGTCACAGGCTAAGGCAGCAGCAGAACAGGCCAGGGTGCTGCAGGCTGCCTGGGGGAAACATGAGGACAGAGCTGGAGAGAACAGACACCTTTGTCAATAAATGTAAACTCGCCATCTCCACCCTTGGAAAGCTCCCAGGCTCTCCCTGGCGTTATCAATGCTGAGTGCAAGGCCTGTGTTTCACCCAGCAGAAAACCACCTCACCCCCCAAAATCCATCTGCACTGTGGTATTTGAGGCACAACCCATGAAAGCAGGGAGGGATCCATCTGGCCCAGCTTTTATGGGCACTGCATTTTTACTGTCACTTTTTAAGGAGTTACGTTAACACCCACCTCCAGGCGAAGTCCTTGCCTATGCAGCTCTGTGCTAAAAACATTCCCTCTCCCAGCTGGAGAAGCTGCTCCTGTCTTCCCAAGCCTCTCCAGCTATTCTTTCACCTTGCTTGTGCAGAACAAGAAGCTGGAAATGCCTGCACAATGTCTGTGTGTCTTTGGGGAAGGTGAGGACAGGCGACTGCTGGGGCTGAGGTGCTTGAAAAAGAATTTTTATGGCACGGTCTGAATGCAGAATTGCAGAATGGTTTGGTTTGGGAGGGACCTTAAAGATCATCTCATTCTCACCCCTACCATGGACAGGGACACCTCCCACAGTCCCACAGGCTGCTCCAACCTGGCCATGGACACTTCCAGGGATGTGGCAGCCACAACTTTTTTTGTGCCAGGGCCTCACTGCCCTCACAGGGAACAACTCAAAATGGATGGCCACTACTTGAAATTAGAATCTAAAGTAAAACTTACATGAAAAGATATCTTTTGATAATTGTTTATAATTGACCTAACAGACATGTTTATTTATGTGTGACATAAAATACATTTCCAAAGCTCAGGCTTAATCTGGCACTTCATCTACCACCCTTTCTCTGTGATTGCATCTTGCCTGCTTTCCATAAATAATACACTGCTCTTTTCCTGCTGACTAAGGACGCTGCTTCCTAGGAAAGGGCTTTCATGCTGCTCCTTATCTGATAACACCACTGAGGAATCCTGGATGAAAAGAGAGAACTTTTCTATTGTTTCAAGCCTCAAGAATTTGCAGGGAATTCTACTGCAGTAAATTCCACTATGTACAGTTATACCTAAAAAAAAAAAGACATCAACCTGCACTGTTAGGGTGGAATTACAGTTTGAGCTGTGTTAATTATTTCTTATTAAGATGTGTGGGCAGGCAGGGGAGATACAGGGATAGAAAACAGCTGGAAGTGCTGCCCCTGACCCACAATAAATTATCTGTGGAAGGTTTTATGGACTCCATAACACTTCCCTGCTCTTTTAGGGATGTAGTGCTTTCCTCTCCAAGTGTTCAGCAGTTGTTGAATAAGATAAGGGGTCACAGAAGCTGAGCTCTGATAACTGGCAGAGCTAATCAGGTCATACTCTAACATCTTAGCAGAAAATGAAGAATTTTAATTGGAAACACATGCTGGGGCTTGGCATCATCTACATTTCCATTATAACGTACCTTCTATGGCAGCAGTGCACAATAAGGGTTCAACATCCTACGACAACAAAACACTTTCTTTTTAAAAGCAGAAAAAAAAATCTTAGTCATCAACTGGACTTATTAGTTTGCCTGAATTCAGTTAAATTTTGGAAAATTCAAAGATTTTGCAGCACTTGTCCCTCAGAGATGCATTGATTGCTTTTTAATTGAGAGGGCAAGAGCATGATCTGTTTAGGAGAGCAGGGTGTCAGCTCTCACTTCCCCCCAGATTTACAGGAATTGCTCCAAGGAGTGAGGAATCAGTCAGGGCAGTGGAGCTGGGAGTGCTGCAGTGTGTTGTGCTGGAGGAATGCTGGCAGCCTTGGAGTCTTTAAGGTTATTTTTCCTCTGTTTTCTCTCAGTAGAATCTCGTGAGTGCTCTGTCTCCTCCATGCACGCTTTGATGGACTCACTCATGTTGTGAAACAGGAATGTTGGAATTGTGTCACAACGTCGTGGCCAGGAGCTGTAATTCTGACAGCTGGAATTCTCTCCCCAGCACCTTTCTGAGCACCTTTGCACTCCTCAGTGCTGTGCTGTCACCTCTTCACACAGGTGGTTCACACCCTGCCACAAGTGAGGCGACTCCTGCAAATCCATTCGCAGCCAAGCCATGGAATTTGTTCTCCATTTTGTTTTGTGGGCACAAATGCACGTCCTTTAATCTGCATTTTAATTTTACTACATGTATTTTCCTCTCTTCTCTCCTTATTGACTCCTTCATGCCAAAAGAATAGAAAAGACAATGTATGGAGAAAGAATTGGAGCAAACCCCTTCTCTCAAGGCAGCAAAGTTCCTTTTTTTGATACATTCTGTGTGTTTTACTTGAGTGGGGGACCCCAGTGTGCTTGCAAGTGATGTTCTGCTGACAGAACCAGAGGAAAACAGAAGAGTGATTCACAGAAGAAACTGGGGAGGAAAATTTGCTGTTTGCAGTCAAAGTGCTCCACAGACTTCTGGTTACATAACCTTTAACAGAGGAAAACAGGTAATAACAGTTGCTTGTAGATTTGCAGTGCTGAAGCAGAGGTATGGAAGTTCTATCAAATGGGACTGGGGAGCTGGCATCCTTTTCAGAACTAACAAAAATTGTGGATATTTAACTATTTCATTTCAATTGTGGATATTTAAATATTTAAATATAAAAAATTTCAACTGTGGCTAAAATATTTAAATATTAAAAATTTAAATTGTGGCTATTTAAACATTTTCATGCGGATATTTGTTATGAGCTGGCATTTCTCTCTACTTACTAATGACTGAATGTGCTGTGGCTTGAAAAAGTTTGGATGCAGACAACTTGGAGGTGATCCAGCTGGAGAGGAAACTCTGGAGGGTGTCCTGGTGTTGGCTGGGAGAGGGTTAATTTTTTTTTTTCCTAGTAGCTGGTTTGGGTTTAGTATGAAAACCACACTGAACTTTAGTGTTGTGAGCAGTGCTGACCCTAAATCCAGAACTTTTCGGTGTCCCATGCTCTGAACGTGAGGAGATGCACACAAAACTGGGAGGAAGCACAGGCAGGACCCTGACCTGGACTGGCCAAAGGGATATTCCACACCAGAGTTCACCATTCCCAGTATAAAACTGGGGGAGCTAACTGGGACTGGCTGCTCAGGGGCAGGTTGGGAATTAATTGGTCAGCAGGTGGTGAAAATTGTGTTGTGCATCACTTGTGTCTCCTGGGTTCTGTCACTCTCTCTCCTTTTCATTACTATGATTATTATTATTATTATCACTAGTATATTACTACTATTATTATTACTGCTATTTCTATTATCATTATTGGTATTACTGCTATTATTATTATTATTATTATTTTGGGTATTAAACTGCCCTTATCACAACCCACAGGGTTTGCTTCTTCTTGCCAATCCTTCTGCCCAGTGAGTGGAGTGGGAGGGAGTGGAAAAGTCAATTATTTGTTTGCTATTTGTTAAACCACCACACAGGGGGAAGGGAGATTGGTACAAAGGGCACCTGGATATGGATTAACAGGTCAAGTATTTTGGGAGAAGTGGCAACATGATCTTCTTTTAAGCCTCTGGTTTAGACCAAGGTTGAGCCAGTGTGTCCTGAAAGTCTTGGTCTATATGGAATTATTTGAAAGTTTAATTTCAGTTCTGTAATTAATCACAGTTTCAGTAGTGCTGTAGATACGGCAGTGGAGGAAGGTGTGTGCAAGGAGAGATGAATTTACAGGAAGGATGGGGAGGGACTTTTTACAAGGGCAGTGACTGACAGGACATGGAATGGCCTTAAACTGGAGAATGACAGAGTTGGATGGGATATGGGGAAAAAATTCCTCCCTGAGAGGGTGGGCAGGGGCTGCCATGGAATTGCCAGAGCAGCTGGGGCTGCCCCTGCATCCCTGGCAGTGCCCAAGGCCAGCTTGGACATTGGGGCTGGGAGCACTTGGGACACTGGCAGGGGTCCCTGCCATGCCTGGGGGGGGATGGGTGGGATTTCNACTGGCAGGGGTCCCTGCCATGCCTGGGGGGGGATGGGTGGGCTTTGAAGTCCCTTCCAGCCCAAATCATTCTGGGATTTTTTTAATTCTATGAATATCAGCATAAATATTTAGTGATGTTAACACCATAAGCTGTGGGTCCAGCAGGCAGGTGGGGCATGGATTCACCATTTCTGGAGTTCTCTTGACAAGACTGGGACATCATCCAGAAAAATCTGCTTTTTCCAAAGACAAGCTCCTCTCCTGGGGTTATGTGGTGAGGTCTGCAGGTGTGAGAGGACATCACCAGACCCCTGCTCTTGGAAACAACAGAAAAATTTATCTGTGAGTCGTGTTCTTCCCTAAACTTTTAGGCTCTGCCCCTCAAAAGTGAAATTTAGCAAAAGGCTGAACAGGCCTGAGAATAAAAGCAGTGGCTGCTACTGATGCAGGGGGTTTGTCTGCACAGGTCCAGGTGGGAAACATGGAATTTGTGCCATCAGATGTCCTTGGGATTATGGTCCACACTCAACAGGGAAGGGAGAAGGAGTTCAAATATTGTTGAAATTTCCTTTGAATCACCTGCTTTTAATGAGAGTGCTCTAAAATGTGGAACCGTGGAATGCTTCATGCAATGCCAGCTCTCACTTCATTAGAGAACAGTTCCTTCTGTGTCCCTGCATGACACTCTTGTTTTTTCAACTAATTAATCACCTATTTCATTAAGTAAATATGTATTTTTTTTACATTTAAACTCGTTAAAATTCAAGTTTCAGGCTCCATGAAGCTCTGGTCTAGTGGAAGGTTCCCTGCCCACAGAAAAGGGTTGGAACTAAATGATCCTTAAGGTCTCTTCCAACCCAAACAATTCTCTGATTCTTTGGTTTGGTATTGAATCATCTATTGGAAGAGTCTCCAGCTTCTGGGGGTTTGAAAGAAATGTAGTTACTCATTTAAATTTTGGATTAAATTTAGATGCAAGTCACGTGAAATCATGCAGTAATCTAAAAATATCTCTTGCAGAGTCCTGTATATGATTCCCAAAGAGATATAAACAGCATAAACAGATATATGATAATTCTAGTGGAGTTTTTAATGTAGGTTTTCTATATTTATGAAGAGAATATTCAGTTTTGATATCTATGTTTGGAGCAGTTATTCTCTATCCTACACATGTCCAGTGAAATATGAAAAAGAGTTGGAGCATATCCTCACATCAGGACCATTTTTCTTCGAGTTCATTCTGTAAATTCTGCCTGGAAACCTTTGGAGTAGCACAAGCAGATATTTCACCCATGATTCATGAGCCTACATCCAATGTATTCCCCCAAACTGCTTTTTAAGGAGTTTTAAAATTCCTACTCCTCCCAAACACTGAAGGTTGTCTCTGCTGGCAAGACCCAGAGTAGGGGACAAAGGCTAAAAGCCATAAAATCTTTAATTCCCCCAGGAATTCCCCCTGTCCCTTTAGAAACACATCCCTTTCTTTCCAAGAGGATGCACCAAATTAAACTTCCAGTGGAATTTTCCGTGCAACCACGAATCCCATGGATAATATATTCACCCAGGCTGTAGGAAGCTAAAGAAATTTTAGGTGTCAGTTGTGGAATTCATTTCAACAACTTTTTACTTTCTTGGATGATTCCTGTTGCTTCCAGAGATCATTTTATCCCATTGCAAACAGGATTTGAGGCAGGAAATATTTATTTCCTCTTTACTGGCTGGGAGCAGTCCAGCCCAACTCTCCTTGCATGTTGGGATTTTGACTGCTGGCAGGGCTTAAGTGGCTGATTTTGATGAAGATATCTGGGAATTATAGCAATTTTGGACCATTGCACTGTATTGGAACACTGTTCCATGCAGCTTTTCCCTTTTTCCTTAGAATCATGACTCTCTTCTCGAGCTGCTTAGCACATCTCCAATTTTCCTGCTGGAACTCCCACCCAGAGGATTTACATTCTATATTATCTAGTATTTTATTGTGTGATCTCACAACCAAACTTTCTTTGGCTTTAGACTGGTTTTTTTTTTCCTTTCTCTATAGTACTTAACTAAAGCACAGAAAAAGTGACATCTGATGCCTAACCAGGTGTGTATTATTTCTACTTTTTTATGTTCTACCAGTCACATTCCTAATACCATGCACCTGATCAATAGGTAGATCATTTTTATGTTTGTTTGGGGGTTTTATTTTAATTTTTTTTCCACAGAAGACATCACATTTAGCTTCCAGCAAAAGAACTGCCATCTATAAGGCATCATTTTTCTCCTTCCACGTATCAATGCTGCATTTAATAGCACTCATTCTTCAAATGATTTATTGCCAATGACTGCAGTTTTCACTTTTAAATGGTATGTCTAATATCAGAATTATTCAGCATTTTATGTAAAGTTGTATATTATGTTAGATATCCAGCTAAGATGCATCACACTTAAGTCTTTCTCCTGTTTTATTGATGGAGGTTGAATTCAAAAAGATCCTGTGAAGTTAAACTGCAAAGACAACTCTGAAAGTGCCCTTCTTCCTGCAGTGAAAGTTAAAGGAGTGTCATGGATTTTACATCTGTTTCCCATCAGCATTTATGGTGCAGCAAAGGCACATCCCAGACCCTGTGAGGATTGGGGAACACCACATTTGAGCAGGGGCAGTGGAGGAGAAGCCTGCCAAAATCCAGATGGCAAAGGAAGGAGGTTTTAGGCTCAAAGGTTGTTCAGCCTGGCATTGTGGGAGACAAGGAAGCAGCTTTGCTGCCCAGCTGCTCCAAGGATGCCAACAGCAGCTGGAATCCTGCCAGGGGCCGGGTGCCAGTGACAAAAATGAGCAGAGTGTAACATCTGCTTTTTGTGATTGCTGCCCAAAAACGGGAGAGGAACATTCTGCTGCTTCAATGAGCTGGGCTGGAAAGCCCTGAAAGGGTTTGGGAGTGTTGTAGGTGCCTTTGTGCTCTGCTGCTTTCCCTTTTTAGGATCATCATTTAGGGTTTTCCTGTGGCAGGGCTGTCCTCCCTCTCTCTACCACAGATGGTTGGTGCAGATATGGAAGAGACAAGTCAGAGTTAAAAGTCCAAAGGAGTCGCTCCTGGTGCCAAAAGGCCTCAGGTCCCTGCTGAGAATCAACATCTTCGTCTGGACAGCAGATATGGGAAGAGATAAAAGAAATATACTTGACTGAGAAGTGCTGTTTTGCAAACTAAATTTGTAAAAAATTTGTAAATTGGTGAAATTTGTTTTGGGATGGAAGGGACCTTAACTAAAAAGACACATGAGTTACCACAGAGTCTGAAGCCTTCTACCCACACACACACCCCCTGAAAATCCCTGAAAATGTTCAAGGCTTCTCACCAGAGCTTGGACCCAGATTCTGTACTTACTTACTTAGGAAAGGAGGGAAAGGATCTCAAAGTGTGCCCCATCAACAACTGGATTATAATATTAATAATATAAAATAAAAAATATAAAATAGTATAATCAACTATTTCTTCCCTCGCTGTAACATTAATACATTTAACCCCATGCTGTTTTTACCTACTAGTAGTTTTGCTTCGTCCTTTACTCCCATGTAGTATTTAGTTTGTTTTAAGTCTTATGTCTATTAGTTTTTTGTCTATTAAACAAATAATTCATTCTATAATAGACCAAACCGGCCATTATTAAAGAACTTGTGAATGAGAGTGAGTTTTGGGGTGCTGGACACCTCAAAAAAAGCTACAGCCTGCTGCCAGAGGCCTGGGCAAAAGGCAGGGACTTATCTAAACCCCTACATCTATTTGTAACACTTCTCCAGTCCTAAGTGCTCCTGAGCCTGGGGTGATTCAGTCAGAGCCTTCCTTGGGAAAGGCCTCTCACCTCCTCCTCCTCTTCCTCCTCCAAATGCATCATTGAGGCAGCCAAAAGTTCCTTTGTCCCTCAGGATCTGCCTCTGGCAGACACAACCAGGCTGCTGGAACCCACAAGCAGCTTGATCCAACATCTGTCCTGCCCTCCTGAAATGCTGAACACCTTGAAGGAGGCTCAGAGCAGCGTCAAACAACGTTGGAAGAATTTCAAGTAGAGGCTTTGTGGTGGTGAAGAGTCACAGGCATGAAGAAAGGCAGGTGTTGGATCCTTGTTCTCAGGAGTGGGATGCTCTGCTTCTCCTGATTCACATATTCCAGGCTGGAACATGTGAGATCTAGAACATGTTTGGGAATTTTTTTTCCTCTAGCTGTTTCCAGTGCTTTGTTGTTGTAGCCAATTATTCTTGGATTTTTGTTATTCTTCCTGTTGTAGCCAATTAGTCCTGTTTTAGAGCAATGGTCTGTGCTGCTGTTAGAGTTGAACCTGGTTTTTCAGACCTTTTCTTCATTTTGTTGAGACCATTTTGGATGCTAAACTTACCCCTTAAAATACAAACCCCATTCTTTTACCTGACAGAATTGGGCACTCTGCAGACCCAACTGGACACATCCTTCCATGCTGTCAATGCACCCCTGCTAACTCCTCCTTGGCATGTTTTACAGTTAATTTTATAGCTATGAGAAGGTGATTTCTCCTAGACCAGCTTTCCCTGCTTCCTGATTAGAACACTGTGGCAGATGGTGTAATGTCTTAATAAAATCAAAATTTATGACCCTCCTCAAGCTTCTTTCTTAGCCTGTGTTGATCTACTGTGGGATGAAAAGAGGCAGGTTTGATGCAATGTGCTGTTGATAAAGCCATTTTGGCTTATATTTCCTGGTGCCTAAAGCAGTTTTTATTTTTTAAAGAGCTTAATTTAAGGTGAGTGGTCCATAATTCACCAGTTTCTTTTCCTTTTTCTGCCAAACATCCTTCATGTTTAAGACAGGCACCGCATGTGCTCTTTCCAGCCCACTGGAATCTTCCTCATTCTCCATGAATTCTGAGGTGGATTAGATGGTGTCTCAGACTGGCTTTTAGTGTAGTCTTCAGATTTAATTCATTTGACAACATCAAGATTTATGTTATGTCCTATCCAGTTATAGGGAAGGGTCTTCCCTCTTGAGCTGAATAGTTCCTTGCTTACACCAGGCCTTTCCAGTGCAAAAATCCACAAAAAAATACTCATAATCGCAATAAATATCATCTGTAACTTTTGTTTCTGTTGAGAAGTAGCACAAAACTCTCCCAGCACTTCTTCTTGCTTGATTAATTTATGCTATTACTGTTGCCTCTTCCAGGCTGAACTTCTCCTTGTTTCTTGGCTTCCAGTGTTAACTCTTATTTCCTTCAGAAATTATCTTTAATGTTATGGCACAATCTCTGTGTGCTTTGTTCTTGTGAGGTCAGTGTGAAGTTCTCCACTGAGCTCAGTTAATCTCTTATCTTTTAATTCTTGATATGGATTCCTCTGGGTGTGCTCTTTCTCTGGGGAGCAGCTTTCCCTACACAGCTGCAGCTTTCTGCAAAATTCCCTCAAGTCCCTACAACTGACAGCTCCTGGAATCTGCGGGATTCTTCTGTTTGCTCACAAGAGATGTGATTGCCTGATCCTTTTAGACTGAGGATCTACTTTCAGTCCTCAGTGTGTTCNTTCACTCGCCTGCTCTCAAACCAAGCAGAGCTGTCACTGAGATTGGGCTCTGGTGAGTGACTTTGGGAACAATTTCCTTCCCAAACAAGTAATTCCATCTGCTCTCCTCTCCTCTCCTCTCCTCTCCCTACCTGGAGCTTGTGTCGAGTCCTTCCCTGTGCAAAATAAGTCTGGAAAAGCACTGGACAAACCTTCTGTGCACAGAAATTGCAGCAGGAACTCGTTATCCTGATCATCTTGCCTGTTGTCTGTGCTGATGCAAAAATACAGGGAATAAAGGGGAACAATCAGATTTGTTCCATGGATTGAGTTCATCCCACTTAGAATCTTTTAATGAATGATTCAAAGGATGACTTTGATTCCAGGCTCTTGCCAAAGCCACTGGTGTTTGCAGACACCTGGAAACTCAGTTTTTGGAGTAGAAAACTTTTGGGTTATTAAAGATGCTCCAGATCATCCAGCCCAGCCATTCCCCACCAGTGCCAAGGCCACCACGTCCCCAAGTGCCACCTTAAAGTGTCTCAAAGATGAAGATGCCCAACTTCATCCCTCCTCTTTCTCGATGCTGGCACTGGTTCTGTGGCAAAAACTTTGCAATCATCTAAAGATGGTGGTACTGAGAAAGGGAGCCTGCAAGGAAGGTGGAGAATTACTTTTCATGATGGCCTGGAGGCACAAGGCAACAGGGAATGGCTTCACACTGAATGAGCAGGTTCAGATTCAGGATTGGGCAGGAATTGTTCCCTGGCAGGGTGGGCAGGGGCTGCCATGGAATTGCCAGAGCAGCTGGGGCTGCCCCTGCATCCCTGGCAGTGCCCAAGGCCAGCTTGGACATGGGGGCTGGGAGCACCTGGGACACTGGCAGGGGTCCCTGCCATGCCTGGGGTGGCTCTGGGTGGGATTTAAGGACCCTTCCAATCCAAACCATTTCAGGACTCTGTGATTCTATGATTCTGTGATCTGCTGCTTTGTCTTCGAGGTGCCCTGTGTTAAAATGTTCATGCTCTTGGTTATGTACATTGTGATGCTCTTAAGTTTAAGTTAAATACATGTTAAATTTAAAATTCTATCCTGTATCTTGTGATGCTCTTATATTTAACTTAAATACATGTTAAATTTAAAATTCTATCCTGTGACTTGTATTTTGAAGTTTTGAGAGTTGTTGGGCCAGTGCCTTACTGAACAGTTATCCCAAATGAATTCTGCAGCTGTGTTTTAAGGCAGACATTGAATCCTGGGGTGAATTAAAGGTGGGACATTTTCTTGTAGAGAATTGGGCTCTGAAAGTTGCACAGCAGTGTTACTGTGAGAGTATTCCTGTGTCTGGAAAAGTCCTGTCAAGGACTGGAAGGAATAACTCCTCAGGCAACAGCACCACATTGAAGTTTGGGGTATAAATGAAGTCTTTTCACTGCATTTGTTCCATGCTCTGTATGCCCAGATCAGATCTGAAGGCCTTATGTGCATGTTAAATAGTGGGATTTTAATAAATAATAAGCATTGCTATTCATTTAAAGTGTTTTTATTAATCCCTGTTCAGGCACCCTGGGAGAAATTCACACTTTTACTGAAGGAAAGACTGAAATTCTTCCCTGAAATATGAGCAGATTTACAAAGGTGCTGTACAGGTCTCTGCCCCTTACACAGCATTCTCTCCTCTCTCCATCCCAGCACTGCAATTCCAGTGGGAATTTCTCTACTCTGAGTTTGTGCCTTTCTCCAAGGAGACACCTGGACTTGGCTGTGCTGTGCTGGGCTCTTGAGCTGGGTTTTCCCTCCTTCTGCACAGGGCTGGTTATGTAATGCTGCAGCAGCCTGGAGAGACAGGAGCTGCTCGATGAGCACAGCAGCAGTGGGATGGAGCCCTGCATTCCATGGCAAAGGTGAACAGCCTCAGGTTGTGACAGCTAAAAGAATGAAGTTTCTTTAATGGGGATTATTCACATTAGGGGATAATTGTGCCAGGCTGAATGTCCATCTCTGTTGTGTGCCTAATGAGCTGCTGCAGCCCAAGGATTTCATCCAGTGACCTGATAAAAACATGGATATCTGGGTACTTAGCATGAGATCCTTGTTTGGTGCAAATAGGTGACTATTTACAAGAGATGGCTTTGGAATTCTTCTTGCAGCTCTTTCCATCAGATCTTCTTTTTCTGGCCCTGTCACTGCTGTGGAGCTAAGAGAAGCCGTGTGCTGCATCTACTGGAACTGTGCTAAGCTCCAAATGTTCCTCTTTCTGTGGGAGTTGCTAGAGGCAGGAGAAAAAGCTCCTCTTTCAGATGCTACTTAAAAATTAAAAATTAAAAATGCTGGGAATTAGGAGAGAACCATTATTTTATTTTGCAGAGAATGTGTGTCCACTGAATGCTCCCAGGCTTTGATGGATGTGAGGGAAAATAAACAGAGCCCTGCAGCGTCACCCTCTGTGTCCCTGTCCTGATGCTACAGGTTTGTTCCCTAAAATAAACTCTCCTTGTGGTTTTTTTTTTTATTAAGGACTCTGTTCTTTCATCTTGGCCCCTTGCCTGTAGAGGGGGCACAGGTTAATAAGGGTTAATTGCTTTTTTGTTTAGAAAAGGGCATTTTCTGTCTGCCTGTGGTTTGTGTTCTGAAGCGTTTTCAGCACTTCTTGGCCCCTCAGCCTCATATTTTGAGGACAAAATATTTTGTCCCCCTATTTTGAGGACAAAATCTATCATTCCAGTAGGAGACAGAATATACATCCAGTGGGGAAACAACAACTGTTCCAGAAGAGTTGAGGTGCTAAAGGATGGGACTTACTCCCTTCTAATCTTAGCAAATTAAAATTATCCTTCAAACAGGACAATTCAGCCACTTGTCAACATTCTTTGAGATTTGTCATTCATATTTATTGAGGAAAAGGGAAGAACACTTTCAGGAGGGATGTGAGAAATCTGTCCCAAATGTGGAGGGTAACCATGGCACATTTTTAGGGGCACAGTGGGGATAAAAGGCTTTGTTCAGTAGCCTTGAAAAACTGAATGGAAAAAAAAGAAGTGTGAAGTTTTAAATAATTTTTTTATTTTTAAAAATTTTTGCTACCAATATTAGCAGCAGGACAAGGAGCAAAGAGAAAAGAAGGGGAGGCAAAGATCAGCCACTTGAGGGGGAGTAAATAATGAATATTTAGTTTATTTCAGCACCTGAAACAGCTCTGATGGCTTTGTGTATAGTCTGGGCATGTCTGTAGTCATGAGGCTGAGAGAGAAACCGGAGAAAAGAGTTTGTACAAAAGCAGAGCAGAGCAAGGATTTATTTGTTTCAGAATTCCTTGTAATCCTCTTGCTCTGCTTTTAATGGCAAAATGGCAGCTGTTTAATTCAAGTCACTGCTGTAGCAGTTAAGTCAATCAGAAATTTGACTCTCTTAGGAAAAAAAACAAACCTGATTATGTGATAGTTAATGCAGTTAATTCACATTTTCAATTATAATCCCACAAGGATATGCTTATGAGGAAAATATCACTGTGCTGAAGTTCTTCCACAAAGATTGATAGAGATGACAAAATGTAATTAAGGGTTTCAATTTATTCCCACTGAAATGAGTTGGGAAACTCTCAGTCACTTCAAAAGCAGCCGCCACCTTTTATGTTTGGCTGGGATCAAAAATATCCACTTGGAAATATCAGAAGCAAACAAGGAGGGCTCAGAAGTAACTAAAGCAAAATTCCTGAAGAATTGTGTATTCTCCGTGGGCTCTGGCAGTGCAGAGCTGCTCACACAACAAATATTTGCCAATTGAACAATTAAACTCTTTTATTGACCTCTATTTTATTGCAAATGACTGAAAAGTTCCTCAGATTACTCCTATTCCAGTGCAGGTGCACATGGAAAGGATCAAATTAAAATATTTGTTGAGGGCAGGAATCTCATAAATATAACACTTCATAAAGGAAAATTCCAAAGCCATTCCTGGGCTGGGATGCTGTGCACTTCCTTTCTACACGAGAAGGCTTCAGAAACGAAATATAAACCTTCTAGAAATGTGACACAAATCTGAAAAAGATTGCCAAGAAATCATCCAGTGATGGACTGTTCACACAGAAAATCAGGTTTTACCCTGAGATTCAGCCAAGTTAGCACCAAGAGATAAGGATGTTCCAAGTGGAAGGACTTATGAAATCTGCAAATTAGAATAATGAACGTGAACACATTTAAAATCAAGCTACATAAATCATTCCCTTATGCCTGTAACAGGGAATTGATTTATTGTCCTTTTAAGGAAAATAAGAAGGTGGATTTAGGGAACAACAGGGCTGATTAACTTTTCTTAACTCCTTGGGAAAAGTAGTGAATATATGATCAAAAAAGCTGTTTTCAGAAAGATGAAATACAAGAACATGGTCAGGAACAGCCAGCTTGCATTTGGAACTGTAGAGGGTAGAATAATAGAAAGTTTTGGGGTGGAAGGGACCTTAAAGCCCATCCAGTTCCACCTCAGCCATGGGCAGGGACACCTCCCACTATCCCAGGGTGCTGCAAGAAAAAAATCCAGCCTGGCCTTGGGAACTTCCAAAGATGAGGAGCCCACAACCTCTCCAGATAACAAATTCATCCATGGCTGGCCAGTCTGACAGCTTTTTACCATAAAATGTCTGGATCTGTGGATGAGGGGAGAGCAGGCAGTTTTTAGCACGGCTTTCAACATCACCCCACTGTTCTGCTGGCCAAAAAAAGGAGAAATGGAGTGGATGGATGGACTGGAAGGAGGAGTGGGAAATGGGCTTGGCCTTTGTAGGGTCTGCAGATTCAAATCTCCTGATGCCCTTGGGGGGTTGATTCCTTTTGAGGCTGACTCCAAACTGGAAGGAGCAGGGGGTGCACAGGGAATTCACTCAGACAAAGATGAAAACTTGGCTGTCAAGAACCTCATGAAGCTGAATGAGGGAAAACCACCAAGTCCTGCACCTGGAAAAGAGCAGCCCATGCATCAATGCAGGCTGGGAACCAGCCCACTGGGGGATAAAATCTGGGAGTTCCACAAAACTCCACTTGCACAAGAATCAGCTGTGCAACCTCCAGCAGTGAACGTACACTGGGATGCTTTGGGAAAAAATTGGCTGAGGAATGGGATTGTTCCCTCTGCTTGGCACCTGTGAAGGAGCTCCAGAGCTCCCTTCTGATCTATTTTTCTGTGATTCTGTGAAATTATATAATAATTCTTATATTTGTGGTTTTGTTGGGTTTTTTTCCTGAGTTCATTTAAGATTCATGATAGATTTTAAGTTAGAGTAATAACTGCACATACATTGGACAAGAGTCTTTCCACGTGCACCAAAATCCTGGAAGCTGGGAGGACACACAAGATTAGGTCCTTGAATCTGATTAAATCCTTTATTATTGGCTCAGAGGAAAGAATCACAGGCAGTATAAAGGTAAAGCATTTTATTTTCCAGTTAATTTTATGAATATTTCTATTTGGGGAAAGAAACTTTTTTAACCGTTTTTTTTTTAACTTCTAGTTCTAACAGTTTTAATTTTAACCTCTCTGCTGATCATTCATTCATGTTTATCCAGCTGCATCAAACTGCACTGATCCCCTCCTTTTTGCCTCCCACACTGGCCTGTGAGATTGAGCAGAGGGGCTAATTCTAATTTATTGAGTGTGGCTTTAATAACTACAATTAGAACTGGAGAGTTAGGTTTAAACTGAGAGTTAGGTTTTAACTGGAGGTTTAGGTTTTTTCATGTTTTTTTGTGTGCATGTGCATGTGCATGTGGGGTTTTGGTTTTTGTTTGTGATTTGTGGTTTTTCCTGATGGTGCATCTTCATTAATGATGGCTAATTCAATCCGAGGTCAACTTATAAAAATGCAGTTTATATAGACTGTAACTATACTGAAATGTGGAATATGTGCATTGATTCCAGCCTCATTTTACTTCAGATTTCACTGAAATGAGAAATTCAGCTGAAGAAATTGTTGTGGAAATTTAAAGTTCTTCCTCTGTGTGATTTGCAAACAGCGAAGTTGGATTTTTCTCCCTCTTCTGCTCACAAGGAGGATGCCTGAGGTGTTGTTTCCAAGAACAAAATGAAGATTTTTCTTGCCATTTCAGTTGCCACTTTTTGCTCCCACCTTTCCCAACTGCACAGCCCAGCTCCTGGGCTGGTTTTTATCTTGAAACTTAAGGGGTGGCCCTGCCTACACATTCAATGGTTTGAACATCACTTGGCCTTTTAGTAGGCTTTTTATGGACTGGTTACTGCCATAAATTGTAAAGAGCCTGTTAGTGCACTACTTATTTCTGGAAAACTTCATTAAGGGGAAGTAGGAATAAATCTGACTTTTTTCTGCATTGCTAAAAATAACATGTAAAACATAACAGATGGCTTAATATTTTTATTTCACCATTTCAGCTGTGCTCACCTCAACCGCTCTTGACTGACGTCCCATGCAGGTGCCAACAGCCATTAATTTTAAAATGTGCTGCTTTGAAATCTGTTATCATATTTACTCCCAAACCCATGCTTTGGACCTAAGGCAGGTTGATCTTAATTAAAGATTCTGCAGAAACACTCGGGCTGCAGCTCCTGGTAAATGTCTGGGTTGATGCACATCCACCTCTGTGGAAAATGTGCTCTTTATAACCCTGGGGAGCTGCAAAACTCCCATGGGAGCACCACGTGCTTGTGCTGTGGGCAAATGTGAGAAAGCCCATCTAAAAATCATCACAATGGGAAAGGATTTGGAGTTTTGGAGAGGTTTCTAGGATGTGTTGTTGGATCACCTTCCCTGGCTCTGCTTTTAGGCCGAAAAAAAGCACAAATAGGAAGAAAGTCGAGGCTGGGTTGTACAAATATTTCTGATGGCAGTCTGAAGGAATGAAGTCATCCTGGGATGTGCTAAGGATGCTGCATGTCAGACCTCTCTCTCCTACATACCAGCCTGTTTAAAATAAATTTACATTTAAAGTCTGATATGAAAACCCCTTGAAGTGAACGGAGAGACTTTAATGCTCTTTGACTAAAATGCATTTAGAGGATCTCATATTTTCTGTGATTCTATTTCTGTAGCAGCTTGGTGGGTTTTACTGTCCCTGAGCATTTCCTGCAAGGCTTCCTCCACTTTCTTTTGTTATTATTATTTCTTCTCATGTTAATATCATAAATCTTCCCTCTGCTGTCATTCTAAGGTCCTACCTGATTTTCCTGCACAATTCTCATCTAATATTTGAGTTGTGCCCAAACCCACCAGCCTGGCTTTCTGAAAGCAGCTGGAATTAAAAACAAAACAACAAACAAACCATGGGTTCTGCTCTTTGCAAACAACATCATCATCATTATTATTATTATTAATTATTATTATTTTCTTTGACTTTTTATGGTATTTCTGTTGGAGTTCTAGAGGTAGATTTGCTTCATGTCTGCTGTCCTTGTGTCTTACTCAATGGAAGAGCAAAGCTCCTTCCTGCAGCAAACACTGCTGGAATGCAGTGTGTCAATACCAGGCATTTGCTGCTTATACTCTCAGGGCCCTCTTTCTTTTCTGGAGAGCAGCTTATAAAAAATAATTACTCAAGGAAAAAGATTTTCTTTATACCCAGAAGGAAAAGGCTTTCGTAGTATTGGGTCAGTGAATTCACTGCTGTAGCTTAGACCACAAATTTGCCATTTGCAAGGGGTAGAAAATAGTGATCAGCAACATCCAGATGTTGCAGGTCTCCTAAATTCCAGGGAGCCATCCCAGAACTGTGGAATGGACTGTTCCAAACATGGGAGTCTTTGTGATCCAGTGCTAGGGCTTTTTTCCATTCCCATGTTTTTGTTGTTGTTTTCCCTTCCTTCTCAAGCATTTCTCCTTCCTACCCCTTCCAAATTTTAACCATCTTATATTTTGATACAGCATTCCTTCCTCTGCCTAGAAATGAAGAACTCAGCCAGACCCAGAATCTGGAACTGCTGCAGAAGTTTAGGGTCACCCTTAAATCCTGTTTTAGGGAAAAGTTTAGTGGTGGGGAATGTGTGGAGAACATCTACAGTAAATCAGTCCTTAACATCACATTGTAAATGTCCAACACATAAGTACAGTCACCATCACCAGAATATTCCAGATATTGTTGGAATATTGTCTTGGTCACTACAATGTTCTGTTTGTTTCTCTTGCAGGTTTTAGTGGTAACTTTGGTGTGTTTGGGGAAAGTGGATTAACACTGCCTTGTTTGTAATCACAAAAGGCTTGGGATGCACTTTATGCTTTAATGTAATTATGCCTCATAGATAGAATCCAGCAGCTTCCCAAGGATTGCTCACATCCCTGCGGGATACTCAGCTGAGATAAACATGCATCTAGTTTATTGAACATGATTTACCACCTGAAGTATTGGAATTCTTGTGCAGTGAATCACACTACACTGGATTTTTGAGATGACTGGAGAGACACTGGGTTTGGTGGGATGTGCCCAGCTTGCTGGACACACCACGCTGGGTGCCACTGATGGGCTGGGATCCAGCTGCCTCCTTCCCCTCCTCCCCTCTGCAAGTGCTGCTGGGTGAAGGCTTGATAATCCCCAGCTCCCATTCAGTGAAGAACTAAGTGGGACCTTTGATTTATTTCTCATCCAACAGCTCTGCTCTCCTGCACTGGTACCAGACAAAGCCAGCAGCACACTGAGGAGAGCACAACAAAGCTGGCACAGCTCCCCCCTTCCCTTCCCTTCCCTTCCCTTCCCTTCCCTTCCCTCTCTGCACTGACACTGATCCCCAGCCTGTTGCAGTTGACAGCAATCCTGAGTTTTTAATTAGATTTATAATAGGATAAATCCTCTGGTTTTAATTAGATAAAAATGATTCCTTCCATTCCCTTGCCCACCTGTGTTGTCCCTGCCCCTGCTGTTGGTTCCAGCTCTGAGAGTCCAAGGCCATCTCTGAGGCCAGGGGGCACTGAACCACTTCAGGCTGCAGCTGGAGAGTGTCAGGAGCAATGTGAGATAAAAACAAGCCTGACTTCTACAAAAACTTTGTCTTTTTCTAAGTCAGGCAGGAAGAGAGGGATGCAGGACAGTGCAAAGAAGTTTAGTGGGCACAGTTCTGTGAGGGAGCTCTGGAGACAGGGCTTCATCTCCCACACCTTCTGCACCTGTAGATGCCCATGTTGATTTAATTACTAGAGAGGCATCCCATGACATTTGAGGCACCAACCTGTGGCATCTCTAGAAGCCTGTTGAGCTCTTTGATGGAATAAAATTACTTTTTGGAGTTTCCCTTTGGAGTTACCCAGCTCTTTTCATTGATGCTCTGAGGGAAGATCTCAGCACCACAGCTAGGGGAGAACAAGGGATAGAACAAGGGGAGATGGCCTCAGGCTGGGCCAGGGCAGGCTCAGGGTGGGCAGCAGCAGGAATTTGCCCATGGAAAGGGAGCTCAGGCCTTGGCAGGGGCTGCCCAGGGAGGTTTGCAGTGCCCAGCTCTGGAGGTGGCACCTGGAGGTGGCACTCAGGGCTCTGGGCTGGGGCCAAGGTGGGCATGGGGCACAGCTGGGACTGGATGATCTTGGAGGGCTTTTCCAATCTTAATGATTCCCTGATTCCATTCTAAGACGCTCGAAGAAGCCCAGGGAAGCTGCACTTCCAAAGCAGGCACTGCCTTTGGAAGATCTTCCTGTGGAAATCTGGCCCCACAGAAATCGATGGGGAATCACCTCTGCATGTCCAGACAGCTATTGAGCTGTAAGGAGGTTCTTAATTGCAATCATTTAACATAAATGCTTCTTTTCAGGAATGGGAAATTGATCTGGCAGGCTGATAGAAACTGCAGGCTCTGAGTGTCAGCAGGAGATGGTGGGAGAAAAAGCATGAAGGTAGGAAATACTCTTTCCTCATTCTTCAAATAACTACTCTGAGAAATAATTTGACAATTGCTCATTGTTCTAATTAACCCCTGCTCTTGATTATGATAAATACTAAATTACACGACAATTTCTCCTTTGCTTTAATTGACAAAGTTGTCTGTATTGACAAGAAAGAACGAGATATTTATTTTTTAAATGGGAAGCAAAAAGCAGAGGATTTCCTGCAATGCTGCAAAGTCCTCTGAGCTGGAGAGGCTGAAGCAGGGATGGTTGTGATAAAGCACTGCAGAACACAGTTGATTAGAGCATTGAATTAACGATGCTCTCGTGCAGGCTCTCATCGTGCCACTCGTTCCCTCAGCCTCCTGTGTCACCCTTTCAATCTGCACATTATTGTTTTCTTATCCAGAAGTGTTTTGGGCTTGTTTGGTTTTACTTACTTATTTATTTATTTAAATTTTTTTTTTTGGAGAAATCAGCACAAATGCCAGCACTTGGCTTTCATCAGGAAACAAGCCCCCAGTGTTCTGCTCCAGAAAGTCCCAAAAAAATCCTGTGCATGGTGGCTTCCTCAGGTCAGCCTCCAACAGCCTCTACAGATGAGAGGAACATGGGATAATCCAGAGCAGCTGTGCAAACCTCTGACCTTCAGTGTTTATTTGCCTCTGAAATGCCATCATTGCTTTGGCAATCACACCTGGGACTGCTCTTCCTGAAGGCACAGCTGAATTTAAAGACCCAGCACAGGTCAAAGGGTATGAAATGAAATCCAGTCGAGACTGAGGCTGCTTCTGCAGGCCTGTGATGGGTTGTGGAACCACATCCAAGGGTTTCTTGAAGCACCTCTCCCCACTCAAACTGTCTCCAACCTCCTTTAGCCACGGGGCACATGAGGATCAGGCCTCAAGAACAAATGGCAAAGTTCACAAATCATAAAATCCCAGAATGATTTGAGTTGGATGGGACCTTAGCATCATCCAGTGCCATGGCAGGGACACCTCCCACTGTCCCAGGCTGCTCCAAGCCCTATCCAGCCTGGTCTTGGACACTTCCAGGGATCCAGGGGCATCCACAGCCTCTCTGAGCATCCTGTTCCTCAGTTCTAGGAATTTTCAGGGGCTCCCTGGGGCTGAGAGGTTTTTTCTGAGATTTCAGAGTCTGAAGCTGAGCTCCCTCGGTATGGACATGGCCAGAGAGGGTGGGGAAGTCACTGGCACTCAGGATTAATAAGAGGCTCCCTGGTTGAAGTATTTGAGCCTTCACTGTCTGCACTCACACACAGAGTTATTAATGCAGATGCTTTAAAAAAAAAAACCCTTAAATCTCTGTGGAATCATAATTTGCTCCTGTGGATTGCAAGCTGTGTGTGCAAATGTTTAGGTTTTTCTAACTGCAAGGCAGGCTCTGCCCTTGGATAGACTCTGGTATTTTCCTACCACTGTGAGACAAGAAAGTAAATACTTCTTGGAAGTAAATAATTTCCAGCTGAAGATTGCTGGATATGGTGGATATAGGCTTAGAGCTGCCATTAATGTCTAACCTGAGGTTGTAACTGGAAAATAACAGCAGAATGAGCTTTTGCCTTGTGGCTATTTTTTAATTCAAAGCCCTCTTGAGTAATACTTCAGAAAAAAAAGCTTTGCTGACCAGCCCTTGGCACTGAAGTTAAAGCTTCTTGTGCAACCTCTGGCATAAATTTGGGTTTTCTGCAGTCAGGGCTGTGGGGAACCCTTGCACTCATGGAGATTTTCAATGCGTGTTCAAGGCCAGGCTGGATGGGGCTCTAGGGGAAGGTTCCCTGCCCATGGCAGGGGGCTGGAACAAGATGATTTGTAATGTCCTTTCCAATCCAAACCATTCTGTGATTCTATAATTCTGCAATTTTACTGGGCATTGTGTGACTCTGAGGGTAGAAATTGCCTGTTTTTGAAGAACTTGAAAATCTCCCCGCTTTGTTTTTTTTTTTTGTCCTGTGTCTGAGGACAGGATGTTCTGCTGGCCATATGTAAGAGCTCGTGAATAGACTGCAAAAATTCACTTTAATGAGCTTTTCAAATGGAAGCAAGGTGTGTTTCCTCAGCTGCCAAGGTGCCCTGGCCCTGGGTGATATTCTGCAAGGCAGATCATGGGTGAGGAGTTAAATGAGGAGGAGGTGATGAGTTAAATGAGGAGTTAAAGGTGCTCTGAGCCTCCTTATGGACAGGATCCATACCTGCCATGCTATGGGCAGAAAAATTCCAGTCTCTTCACAAGGATTTTGAGCACAGAGGTTTTTCTCCTCCAAAACCTGCATGGAACAGGGCTGATCTCATTGATGTGCTGCAGAGTGTGGGGTTGGGATGGGCTGGTTTGGGATGTCCTTTTGGCAGAGGCTCCACAATGCAGTCATGAGGCTCTGTCAGAAGGCCTCCAGCTTCCACCAGCCAGTGTCCTTGGGCATCATTAAAAATTGCAGTGCTGTGTGGAAAAAACTGGATTCAATAACTTCCAATTGTTCAATACTTCTATTCCAGCTATTAATAAAACATAAAAATTGTATTTTCAACATCAGCAGCATTCTAGCAAAGCCTCTGGAGGAAACCTCCAAAAGCCAAGCAAGCAAAAAAAAAAAAAATCTTCCATAAAGTCAAGTGGGAATGAGATTAAAATTTTTCTCTTGGGTTTGCTCTTTGGTAAATGTGGGGTTTGTTCAGAAACATCACATTCTGCACAATCAATATATAAATATTAATACTTTATATATTGGGAATATTGTTTTCTACTATCAAACTGCCTCCACCAGTAAAAATTGTACATCCACATAAATGTAATGCATTAACCTAAACCTTATATCTTTTTAAAAAACTGCCAGGACTTAATTGTCCCATATTAAAAGTAATATCCTGGAGCAAACAGGTGATGGAATCACTGAACAGAAGTGCAAAGCTTTTAACAGCAATGAAAAGCAAAGAAATGATACAACAGAAATGGGGTCTTTACAATACCTCAAGTGCTGCTGCTTAAAATAGTAATAAATATTATAATAATTAATTTATTTGGGAGAGCATTAATAATGAATTACTTTACTTCTTGCTTTTATAGAAGGATATAGACAGGTCCTGAATACAACTGTTTGTATATGTAAAAATACCACGAGAAAGTCATGACAAACACAGTAATCCCACACCAACAGTGTCCAGAGTTCCTGAGAGGTGAAAAAAAGAACATAAATCTCATCCCTAAACCTGCTGTGAAATATTTCAATGTATCCCTTGTGATGGGGGATTTTATGAAAATATAAATGAAATTCTGTTTCTCTTACACGGCTTGAAGGAGAGATCTTATTTTCCTTCCAAACAACCACGTTTCAACAAAATGACTACAAGACAAGGCTCCAAACACATGCTTGTGAAAAGCAAATCTTTTCTGCAGTGAAATTATCTTGGGAAGCTCAAACTGAATGTGGTGCAAATGCCCTGGCAGGAATTCCACGAAGAATTGAGTCTTTTACTAATTGAGGCTGTGGTTGTGGGGCTTTAGCTTGGTGTTGCTATAATTAATTCTTTCCTTATTTGCTTATGAGGCAAAATCATTTGGTAATGATCTGATAGCCTTGTTGTGACGCTGCAGGGGCCCTGCCTTATGTAAGGAAATCGATAACTTCAAGTGTTGCAAATGGTTTGGTAACTGCCCTGGAGTTGGCTTCTGTTACTTCTCATTTTCCAACAGGAAGGTAATGAGTTCCCGAGCTTGTACTTACAGTCCAGGCCTTTATTCCCATATTCCCTGGGAGACAGGCTTGGAAATGAGAGGCCCAGCATTAAAATGTCCAGGCCTCCATTTCCATAAAGGCTTAACTCATTAGTTCACTTCAGAAGCGGAGTTAGGGCAAAATGTGGATTTACATGAGAAAGGATTTGCTGCTCTCCAGGCAAGGAATTTGCCTGGAGTCCCTGCACAGAATCATGGGGTGGTTTGGGTTAAAAGGAACCTAAAGGATCATCAGGGACACCTTCCACTAGAGCCTCACCCAGGAATGCCCACCCTGGGCATCGCAGGAATAAATAAAGAACCCAATGAACTCTCATACTTGGCTAAGACTCACCTATGTGTTTGTCTCTTCAGAATTCTTTGAAACAGAGAATTTGTAAGCAAGAAGGAAGGCAGGCAGAGCAGGAAACCAGTCCTGGTGTGATTTGATAGATTGTTGATAGTTAAAGCACAACCCAGAGAGGCCAGGGATTTGGATTCCAAACCAATAACTCTCCATGTACCTATAGTTTACTGCCTATCAGCACCGAGGCAAGATCAAATAAATTTCATTTGCTTAATGAAAAATGAACATCCTGACACAGTGAACAGGCCAAAAGTGACTAATCCATCTCTATCTCCCCCAGCGAATAGTATTAATTATGTTGTTTGCTTTCCTAGACTAATTTTTCCTAGTCTGAGGTAATAACTGCATATGTAACTGCTAGCATGAGATAGGTTGAGCTGAGCTGAGCCAGTGATTTACAACCCATCAGAGCAAGAAATGTATCCTGGCTGTTGGTGCATTATCACTAACCCCAACACTTTTCTTCTCCTCTCTTTTTATATTTATTTAAACCGCTCACCAGCTGCCAGAGGAGAAGAGGGCTCCGTCAGGAAGTGGTTTTTTGGTTTTTTTTTTTGGAATGAGCTGACCACGACTGACCGACACAAACTCCACCTGTGCCCCTCAGCAGTGGGCTGGCTCCCTGAGCTAAGAGTGCAATTCCCTCCAAGTGCTGTTTCTCCACGAGTTTCCTGCAGGGAAACCAGCCGGGGCTCGGCATTTCTCACAATTTCTGCGGGGCTCCTTTCACGGGTGTTGTGTGTGTGAACGGTCCTGCTAGGGGATGTAGTTACCTGTAACAGCTTACACAGAACCGCTGCAAAACAGCCCTAAAAAACAACCTCGGGCGAGCTCGTGGAAAAGATGTAATTTTTCAATGTCTTTGCTCCCACCTCCTGCATTCGCTTGGCTCAGGAAAGTTAAGTGGCCCTGGGTGAGTCTTCCTCTGGCTCCCGGCGCCTAGCAGGGAGCGGCTCGGGGGGGAATTTTAGCAGCGGGGACACAGCTGGGGGCTTCTCCCGGTCCTCCCAGAGTAGAATTCCCGTTTCAAAGCCCCCGAGCTGCGCTGTCCCCGCGCATCCCGCGCTCCCCGGCCGCTC